>JAIPMN010006693.1:0-31853 GCA_020650975.1 Apostichopus californicus
ATTTTGTTTTGCTTTTATCATTTATTGGGAGAAACGAAGGTTAATGAGACTTGTGCATTATCTCTCACCGTTTCAGTAGTGAAAACAGGAATAATAAAAAAATGTGAATTATTTAGAGTAAATGTGAAACGAGTGGGGTGAGTGGTTTATGTCTTTGGACATGTTTAAACAACATCAAAGATCACACCTGTATATTTGAAAATTACAGCCAGGTGTATTGTACAATGAGCATTGGGGCCCATTTGTACACAAATATATTTTATGGAAAAACTTTTCTCCTGGATTCCTTGCATGCTGAAAGCAAATGGAATCTGTAGGCCGTAATAATGTGTTGTGTGTGTGTCTGTTTACTGAACTTTGATGCCTTGGTTTGCACACTCGAAAGGAACATGGTGGTGTAAGTGCATGCTTGTTATATGGTTCCACTACCAGGAGTACTGGGGGGGGGGGGAGGGAGGGAGGTCAAATGTCATTTGAAGTTAGTAGAGTTCAGATTCTTAACTTTGAACATTGAAGTAAAGTTTACCTATTTCTTCCAAGGCCAAAGATTAGTTGAAAATGATCGGTCAGAAGTGAGTGTTGACCTGGAAATGGGGGTTGCAGTACTAAGATGTTTGCAACTTGTGGACCATGTGGATTGGAAAGTGTATTAGGAGAAAGCTGATAGGTTTAAATAGATCAGTATAAATATCCAAGCCAGTAATTTTGGGGATCATGTATAAGGTGCCATTGTAAAAATAAGAGAATTGGGCTGAAAAATTTGGGAGTGCTCAAGCATTCAACAAGCAATTTCAAAGCTTGGAAAACACGTGTATCATGTCCCAAGAGGTCAGATCTTGTGGGCTCTCTTAGATTTCATGTACCTTGGTAGGCCATACATTTCATAACTTTGGCAGAAGATCTCTTCAGACATGCATGCCATTGGTCTAGCCATTTCAAGGATCTCTTCATTATAACACTTTGGTGCTTTCCAAACTTGCTATGCAAGCTAATTAAAAATCTATGCAAACAGTCTCTTCCAACAATGAATTGATCCCTCCTTCCTTCCCTCCCTCATTTGACATATAATACCACCACATCCCTTCAGTAATATAGCAACAATAGTACTGAGTTTTCACTGCTGCAGCTATCATGTTTACAATGTTTACCTAAGCTGTGGAATGCTTGCATTGTATTTAGGCTATCTTTCCCAGTGTGTTTATTATGATGTTCCTTGAATAATTAAACTAAGTCCTGTACTATGTAGCCTGCATTTTCAACCATATGTGTCGCATTGTACTGGTACTGCAACACAATACATGTGCAGAAAGTATGAGCAATTTGAAGATCTTCCATTCCTTCCCCCTCTCCCCACCCACCCTCCCTCTCGCTCATTTGTCCCTTCCTCCTTTCCTTTCTCTCTCTCTTCCTCACCTTTCTCCTCTCTCCCTTTCTCTACCCTCTCTCCCTTTTTACCCCTCTATTCCCTCTCTTCCCTCCCATCTCCTTTTCTCCCCCATCTCCTTTTCTCCACCATCTCCTTTTCTCCCCCATCTCCTTTTCTCCCCTCTCTCCCCCTACATTTTATCATAGAATGTGATAAGGATTATGAGATTTCACACTTATGTTCAAGTGACTATTCACAATTTAAGGATCTTCCCAACCCAACCGTAGCCTTTGGGCCTTCACAACCCCCCCCCCCCCAATCTCCCCTCTTTTATTTTTATGCTTGAGTATTGAAATGAAGAGGCCAACAACCTGTAGAGGTCAAGGTGGGTGCATTGCTAAAATGTCACCAATTGTGGTAAGACCCAATCCAGTAAGCTTTGGGGTGACTATTGGAAAATAAAAAAACATTGCAAAACGCAGAATGTGAATAAACTCAACTGATTGTAAAATGTTTGAAATAATAGGGTTTAGGGCATGTAAATTGAGAAGGGAACGTGGTGTCTGGTTGCAAGCTATAGACAGACAATGTTGAGTCAGTATAGGTCATTAAAAGATATCCGATTTAAAATCGGGATAACTGCTAGAAGATGGCTCTATGGGAAATTTATTGAGTGGAGAGTTTACCCATGATGAGGCTGTCGGGATACTTGTTACAAACTTCCCTTGGCTACTGATGTCACCTGAGATGTAGGAAAATATTCAATAAGTGAAAAACAAAATCAAAGGGAAATTTGGCAAGGGTATCTCAAAATTATTAATTTTTTATATATATATATTTTTTCAGATTAAAAAGTTAATAAATGGCTTGAGATTAACCCATTTATTTAATAACTGCCTCTATATCAGTTAAAAAACAGTTATCATTTACCCTCAACAAATATTATTTGTGATCACTTCTACTGCAGTAGACAAAGGATTTTTTTAATAGCTCAGTCTGTAGTTGGCAGTTTAACAGAGATGTTTTCTCCAAATGGTGATAAAAGCTGACCTGAGTCTTTTGTGTTGATACTGATAAGTTTGTAGTGTGTAGATAATAATATGAGATAAATTGTACAGTACTTAGCTGTTTGGTGTTGATAACATGCAAACTATATTACAGGAAAATTAATCATAGCTGGTAGTTAAATCCTGTGTTGTCAGAATATAGTGATAATATGTATAGTGAAAATATGTATACAATGCGGTAGGTGATTTCATAATTTTGTCTCTTTCATGGCACCTGTGTGGCGAATTTACAAACTATGGTCGTTCTTGTCACTAAACTTATAAATACACAGACGACTGCATCATTATAATCTTGAAGTAATAATCGTACAATCGGATGAAATGACTTTGCACTGCACCTGGCACTGACCAGAAAATTTGGGAAAAATTGATTAAATATGAATCGCTGAATCATTGCACTGTATACAACATTAAGATATTTTCTTTGATGTAAACTTGCACATTTAATGTAGACCAACTGTTGATTACCTGACACACTCACAATAAATTAAAAAAATAAAATAAAATAAAATATGCACTGACCCGAAAATTTGGGAAAAATTGATTTAATATGAATCGCTGAATCATTGCACTGTATACAACATTATTTGAGATATTTTCTTTGATGTCAACTTGCACATTTAATGTAGACTAACTGTTGATTACCTGACACACTCACAATAAATAAAAAAATATGTCACAGAATACAATTAATTAATGTGACAACTCTCTGTTTGTAAATCAAATATTGTCTACAGTGTGTAGAGGTTTCATGAGATGTGTAGTCCTACAGAGAGAAATATGTTTTGAGTGAAGTGATGAAAGCTGTTACTATTGAAATATTCATATCCAGTCAAATTTACATAATTTACTGACTTAAATGGCTACTGTCATTTTCTGCGAGCACTTTAAATCAAGACTGTCTTTCTGTGTAGGCAGATATTGTATACTGATTTACAGAGAGTTCAAGCATCTATGTTCTTTTCAAGAGGTCAGTTCTTGTGCAGATTTGATTCTTTGAGATATCATTTCCTATCCTAAACTACTTGACCTTAGTTGGTAATTGTAAAATAATTGTGTTATTAACTAATAATATACTGAGTCTATGTCTTTGACTGTCCCAAGGTTACTACCAGGATAATTCTAAAGATGAAAATCATGTGTACTCTATATGTCAGGCTTCTGAATATTGGCTTTGTAAGGAAGAGGGCGGTGACCTTAGAGAGGATTTTTAGGGGCGCAGAGCAAGAATGATACCACTCTTAGGCTAGGGTAGATGGGAGTACGTATGTATTGGAGAGGAGTAATTATCGTCATTCGTAACTTGCCAAACCTGTCAGGTTTAAGGTTCATTCTGTATGTTTTCACAATGGAATCTTTGAAACTGCATTCATTTAATAGCAATGGCAAACTTTCAACAATGTCAAGTGATGTTCCCCCGTTTTAGTATATCTGAGATATGTAAATACATATATCTTGTTACAAAATAAGCACAATGAAGCCACTGTGTTTATAAATCAAGTGAATTGTGCACAACATATTACACATTGACAAACAGCAAGCCATCAATGACATATGAATTCAGCCAATTGAGGCCTCTGTAAAATATGGTTCAATGTTAACATTGAGAATATTCTTGTCTTGGAGGATTGCTAGTCTTGCTTGTATTGGAGGTTCCCATAAACTCAAATGTTTATATTGTGCAGTACAGTGTATGCATGCTGCTTTAATTTATAGTCTTGTCTCGTTATATTTTATCTTGTCTCCATTATTTCACCTCTGACTTTGTCATGTAATCTAAAAGATACTGAAGACGCATAATTACATACAGTGCAGTTTCAAAAGGCTAACACTAATACATAGCTCTCCAAACTCTGTGTGACAATTGGGTTGCTGGCATTATTTGGTGTTTTTAAATTGCTTTGTGAATAACATCTTTCTCCCTAATCTCTGTGGTACACACATAATAAATTTTCCTCTGAAGTCATACTGCAGTGCTGACAATTATTTCCTTAAAGGGTATCACTATGATGTAATCAACATATTTCAGATGCAAGGAAACAATATAAATATTTTCTTGTTTTATGCAACTTTTCCTGTTTAATATTTCTTTAATTTGTTGACCAAGACTGACAATCATACATTATGTGACTTTAAAGTGAGAATTTTGCAGTGATTACACATAACTGTACAAAATATAATTCAATAACATATGTCACTGTGAAGTAACTGCTGTAGTCAGAAAAGCATTTCCGTGAATTTCAGGAATTTTTCAAATTAGTTTACTTGCACACTAGAAGTAGGCATCCTTATTGGTACTTTTCAATAATAAGGGTGCTGAAAGTTCAGGATTCAGTTGTTTCACAGATGTTATTAGAATATTATTCTGTTTAAAAGTGCTGCAAATCTCAACTGGTGTTGATTTCTCATTTGAACTACATAGTGTAAGGAACCAAATCTGTGAAAGACAGAGTATGGCTGAGTTAGTGAGTTTAGAAAATAACAATTTAAAATTTGTATACATGTATGCATTGCTTATACTTACAGTAATGGATAGACTGTTAATTATTTACCAGTCACAAATGGTCTTGTGTGAGTGAGCTCACAACTCTTCTCAACACATGAACCTATGTATATAGTACATGTACTGTATGCATCAGGGTTGCCACTTTTGAGAATTTAGAATGGACAAAAAATTACCAAAAACAATGTTCACAAAAGGCAAATTGGCATTTTCAGTGCCAAAAATGACAGATTTGGCATTTTTCAAATACCATTGGCCAGAGAAAATGAAGGTCTGGCCATACAGCATTTTGTCATTTTTTTCGAGGGTGGGGCAATCTTTAATGGCCTACCAATTTAAAAAAAATAGTAGCTGAATATTATTAAAATCTTTCAAAGAACATTGATTACAACCCTTTCAAGTTGTTTAGTCTGACTCAAGTATACAATTAGGCCTACTGTATGCATTGATCAGCAATACAGCATTTTGTTTTACCAAGTTTCACTCCCTAAAATGTTCAAGCTAAGAGTCTACCCCAATTGTAATGAATTGAGGATCCACACAATTCCTACCTGTATTACAGGGTTAATTGTTGTAACATAATAGCAAATTTGACATTTTTTCATCCAATAATTTGGTAGCCAATTTGGCCAATTGCATCACAGAAAAATTGATAACCTGGCATGCATTCTGTACAGCATTATACACTGAAGCAGTAATACTAGTATAGAACTAGTATTTAAATACCATACATTAGCTTCCTTTTTCAACGACATTAATAAGTTCAAAGTAGCTGTTGTGAAGATTGTTTTGGGTAAGTTTTTGACAGGATTTTGTTATAAATTTCACATTGATTTTTCATGCTTTTGGATAATATATCATATAGAATCAAACATATTCATTATAATAACTTCCTAAATAAAGTTCATGTGATAAAAAAAAGTATAAATAAATTTGGTGTCTTAGTTTGGTCCATTAAAATCTAAATTGGTTTGGTAATATTGCCCGAAGTTGGCAATCAAATACAAATTTAAATGCTGCCCTAACACTCTGGACACTGTAAGTTGCACAAAACCTTTATAAAACACACATGTCATTCTAAAATTTTGGGCTTCTGTGGAGCAGTATATCCAGATGCTCAAACTCTCCGAGCCTGCATTTCACAAGCTCTTCAACTACAAACGCACATTGACAGAAAATATTGTTTCCTCTAGTTTAAGCATCTGTGGTTTATTTTTAATCAAGTTTGATTGATAGAGAATGGAATAATTCACTTCCCACTTTTGTAATCTTTCGCATCCCCCTTCTGCTGTGTTTTGCAACATGCTCAGAATAATATACAGTGCTGCAGTGCTGTGGTATAGATATATTGGTAATGGTAAAAACATACTGCTCTATTTACAGATTAAATTAAAATGGTGTCTAGAATAGCATTGAATGTGTAGTGTGACTCTGTCCAGTTCCTGTAGTAATGCTTGGTGGAAAAGGTAATAGACCTTTATATGGCCTGGTGAAACTTAGAAGTATTGAACAAATGTGATTGATGGTTTATAAAGTAAGCTCAAAAAATCTGTTATGCAGAATTTTTAGAACAACTTTGCCACTTTCTTATGTATACTGGAAAATGTTTCTGCTTCTAAGGACTGGCATGTGTCAGTTTCTTGAACATATTTAACATTATTTAATACTAGCTTTAGTTTTTAAATTAGCTTTGTCAGAATAGGTGCCACTATAAAACTAAGCACTTTTGACAATCTTTATAATTATTAGCCTAAATTATGGCATTAAATTTCAATTGTAATGGACAGATGTGTACTATTTTTTTGGGTAACATATGCTTGTTTTAAGATGTCAGAGCATCTTTTGTTTAACAGTTTAAATCAGTGGCTTCTCACTAACATTTTAAAATGTGGTATAAGTAGAAAATGCATTTCATTGTCAGTAACCATTAACCAAGCAATTCTACAACAAACCCAACCTTGCACAGATTTATGCATGTTCCTTTCAATAAGTCATTTTAAAACATAACAACACTCATAAACATCACGAAGAAGAGAGATTAACAAGCATTTATCATGACTTTACGCATGTATGTTTACAGTACATATGCCTTTAATGCAATTTATGTGGAATGTTGTGCTTTCTCCACAATATTTTTCAATTATGTACTGTACAGCAGCTATACAGTACACAATGCATCAGATGTATACTACACATGTAACAGGAAACTTATTTCCTCATGAATGATTTGCTTCCTTATGTATGTTATATAGTACTAATGATTTTGTTCTGATTCTGTAACCTACTTTTATATTGGGAAGTGATTGGCGATTGCCGGTTCTTTCACAACCTGAACAAACAAATTAGACAAGGTACCAATAGGAGCCATTCATTTTGGTTTTATGCAGTTCTCTACCTAGAGCTGTCATCAAATCTTAGAATCTAAGGAACAACATTTACTATACTCTACAGCACATGCCATATTTTGTATAATTTCATTGTTTTTGTACAATTGTATAGGCTACTTGCATGAGTGATTTCACGATAGATCTCGAGCAGGGAATTTTGATCCGGATCTGATCCTCTGCTTAAGATCAACCTCCTTCATAGTGTGAAAGCTCGCATACTCAGGATCTGACCCTGAGAGATCTTGATCCTCCTTTGGGGAGATCAGATACGGAGCTCTTGATCAAAGTAATTAGCAAGTAGGTTGATCATGAAGACCGTGAATGGCAATGGCATATATAACATCGTGTCCTGTTTCTGCCGTAGAGTAGAGCCCAGCTGATGATGCAAGGGTGCATGCTCGCAGTCTGATCAACCGTGGAGGATCCAATGTGAACTGATTGGAGTTTCTTCAGTAACATGTTTTAAGGTCTGAGGATCAAGTGCTGATATAATTATAAATTTGCTATCTGTGAAGAAGGAGATTCTAGAACTATATTAATGACCTAGAATGTTAAACCTGGAGGAAAGTCCATTATAAGGTGACCGGGCATTAAATGTGCAATTCTTTATCCACACTACTAACATATAGGCATGCTTTCAGGTACAGTAGCTTGTGTGTCTAGTATTCTCTTGGGATTTGAATTTTGTCACAAAGGAAATCTTGTTATAATGTTATTGGTCTGAGCTTTCTCTTATGTTGTTAGGCCTTTGAAGAGGATATGCTTAATGGACTTTGCTTTTTAGTACTTCTGATGCTCTGTTTCCTTCGACTTTAAAAGTGGGAATCAGGGTCCAGTTTGTGACTCTTCTTAGCTTGCTCAAGATGCACAAATACTACTTTTATGAACGTCATGTCAGATCGACACACTAAAGTACCATGTCAAAAAGAATGTTGCTGTGGCTGCAAAATCCTCTGCTACCAATTTGTTTTAAATTTTAATGGTAGATCTATTGTCTTCATGTTTGTACACACAGTGCAACCAACGGATCTATAGAATCGGTTGGAGACACACCACAACCCACTAGACCTCAATATTCAAAGTGAAAAACCAATGAGAATTTTTTAGTGATACTCAATGTAGATAGTTAACTTCTGAAAGGAACATTGGAAAGGAGTGGATGTACTTTTTTCCTCTCTTACCTGTCTCCAAACTACAATTGCACGTCCCCATCTGCTACATGACTGGGAATGTTTTAGCACTGTGCCCTCTACTGCTGGGACTCCCCCAAGTTTCTCCTCCTTCTGGATCTACCATTTAGAAGTGCAGGTATGTGATTGTTGGCGGGATTTTCATACGACGGTTGAACCAGAAATTGGTCCTAGCTCGGTTTCAGTCCAATACTAATCAAATATTTATGGTAAGGGGTAGATGAGAAAGTGCAGATGTATGTCAGTTGAGGGTGAAGTCAGTACGAGTTTATTTCCTTATAAACTACCCAAACCAGTAAGTACTGAGGGACGTGCTAGAATGTATATAGTAACATACTGCAGAGTATTCTCTGTACAGTCATCAAATTTGCGAGTTGCTTCTGTCTGTACAGCCATCGTAAAAAAAGAAAGAAAAGAAGATTAATAAAAATGGATCAAAAAAATGAAAACTCACATAGAGAAAATTTGTATTGAAAACAACTTAACCACTCAAAATTCCATTGAGCAGCACGTAGTGTAATACAATGCATATATATTAGAAATATTCATTCAAATCATTGCAGTGCATGCATGTTCACCATTGAGATTATTTACTCTTTGAGAAACTATTTACTTCACTCCACCTCTGTGAAATGCTATCTTGTGAAATAAGATGCATAATTTGTGTGGGTGTCAATAGAAATCGAAATGCCCTTCATTCAGGCAAATGTTTATACTTTTTTCGTAATGGAGATAATTTCTATTTGGGAGAACGGCAATTAACTTATGAGATGATTACAGTATGCATTTGCCTTGTGTTTATCTTAATGGAATATGGAAATGTAATGGTATTAGAAGGGGATGGATTTACCGTTTGGCAATTCTTTTTTAAACTATACTTGTGCTTAGTTGTACCCTACATATTTCCGTAATAAACGTAATCAATAACCATCTGTGCAAGTAAAAATCTTGAAGCATCTGATAGCTTTAAGAGCATAACGTCACTTGTAAATAATAAAAAATAAATATAAAATATACCCCTCAAAACTAGTTGCATTAGTTTGCAAGCTGTTGTCAGAGGCAAGATTGTGACCAACCATCTATAGAGATCCTTATGGGGTTGAAGGGGCAAGGAAGGAGAGGGGGGCAAGGGGCTGAAGCTTGGAGATGGGCATTGATTGGCTAAGTGAAGTATGAGTGGATGTTGTAGAAATTAATGTTTCATTTTAGCTATCAAACAGAGAACCATCTACTTTAGAAAATGATCCAACTCTGGGTATAGGTTTATCATACCAGCTGAAATGCACATGAAATACAGAAAGATTGTGCGCACTGTTCTTAAAGCTAATGAGTATTAGCAATAGTAGATTTGCACAAGTTTTATGAAGACAGGTAAGTTTTATTCACCACACTTTCATATCAATCTATGTTGACTATAAATTTTAGGTTTATAAATTAAAGACTTTACATTGTATAAATGAATGCTAAACACATTACATTACTTGTTTGTTCCACAGTTTTTGTATCTTTTTAATTGTTTAAAGTTGAAATACAAAGTGTTATACACCTATCAATGAGAGTTTCAAGTAAACATGTATGAAAGAAGCCTGGGCTTGGGGGAGGGTGGGGGGAGGGGAAAGGTAAGGGAAAGATTTGTGTATTAAAACTGAACATTGCATAAGAAACTTATCTCCATCTCCCATATACTGTCATATCTTCACTCGATGCATTAACTTGCACCATTTTTTGTTATTCTGCATTGAAGATTTCCGCTTATGCTTTAAGTTATTATTAGATATACTGTACTTAACAAAGAAGTCCCAAGTCATGTACGGCACAACGTGAAACAGAAAAGCTGCAGCAGCTGCAAAATCCCTAGCAGCTAGGCTGAATCACTATGGAACAATCCACATCTGCAGGGCACAAAATTAAAATGTCCTACACCTCTTAGCGATGAGAGTGTATCAGTACGCTCTCTACCTTGTGTCATTGTTCCTAAGGAGTGATGTTTGAAGTCTGAACAGACCAAAGTCAATATTCACCCCACACTGTGAGCACTATAGAGTACTTCTCGTCTGTTATGGCCAGCAAAGAACCTCTTGGCAACCTTGGTATTGTACTTAATTACCCACTCAGGATGTGATGTTCTTAAAAGCAAGTGATTCTGTAGCTCAACAGATAATGTGAATAACTTTCATGCAGTAAATTTATCTGTCACTGCTTGAGATCACTAGAGATGTATCATCTGCGAAAATGTGACAGTTTTGCCAGCCGAGAGTTACATTTTATCCTGCAATATTAGATGTACTCGCATGTACATGAGTGTAAACAGACTCACAAAATCACCCCCCCCCCTCCTCTTTTTTGTGTGTGCTAGTACCGGAGTAATATCTTTCAAATCTCAGTCCTGCTTGCGTTTGAAGGTCGCAGTTTTTTCCCTTTCTACTGTAGATACAGTTCGTGGAAATTCTTCACAGGCGGGCCATTTCGCTCTTGCCTCTTCAAATTTTCTTCATCTTTATTTGCTTGATTGTGTTATTTCATCAGATGTGATTCTAGTCTGCTTGTGCGTCAGAATATTGATTCGGTCTGTGGTTTACGTTCTCAGAAGACAACATTAAATATTACTCTAAATTACATGTATGCATCTTCACGAAGTAACACTATATCAGCTGATATATTGAGAATGTTGCATCATTACAAACTGTAGCAAATCATATTCATTTTTTTATCTTTTTATCATTTTTTTTCCGTTGTCACTTTGAGAGGAGGCAAGCGAAGGGAGAAATAGAAAAAAATGAGATTATTTTCCTATGAAGACATCAATTATCTTTAAAAAAACTGCCACAATTTGGTGTCAAGGTCGAAATGACACGTTTTACGGCAAATAATATATTTGATCAAATGGCTGTGTCAAATAGTAGGACTTCTGTGCAGGAAATAAAGCAAGAAGAGTAAAATTGAGGATTGAGATTTATTGATTGAGATTTACTGTATCAAGTGATATTTGAAACAGATAGCTCAATGAAAAATTTGGCTACATTCATATCATTTTGTTTACTTTATATAGTTTTGGCAGTTTAATTGGTGGTATTAAGATCAACATAGGGTACAGTTATATTTTTACGTTGTGTATTAATAAAGCATATTACACAACAAACGATGTTACTGTTCACGCTCCACTGCACAACTTTCAAGATATCATTTGTGATAATGTTCAGATGTATCTGGCAAACAAATTTACTAAAAAAAAAAAAAAAAAACTGAAATTGATGAGTTTGGCATCATCATTTGCTGATTAGGCATTTGATTTTCTTGGAGATGCGCATCCTACCAAAAACCCATCAATGACCATAAAGTCTGGAGTATATCAGTCTTGAATTTTTTCCGTACATTCAGGTTCTAACCTCGTAAATTTAAACAAACCAGTAAGATCTGAGGGATGTAACTGGTGAATGCAGTAACATACTGCAGAGTACACTGTGTGCAGGCAGTGTTTGATTGTCGAAAGAGTGCATAGGTTGCTTCTTGTATGGTCAAGTAGAATTTCTTGTTTAGTTCAATGTGTCATACTTTCACTGATGTCTGTTTTTGTTTTGTTTGTTCTATTACCTTTGATTCAAATTCACCTGGGAAACAAAACTCTAAGTTATATGCAAGGTCATGCCAAGTAATATTATATACCCAAGGTGTAGTACATTGTAAGCCTAAACACAATCAGTTGGACATAATTTGTTCAACGTCTGGATGTCTGACTATATTGCAATATACTAACTGCATGCAGGCCTAGCAGTGAAGGGAAGCTGGTTTAGTACAAATTACCACATAGTTTATTTGCTGAATAAACAGTAGGCTACAGATTTCAAACTTGGGTATTCCTATCACTATCAATTGTGCCATTTGCATAGCCGAAAGTTGCTATAAAGTGATACTAGACTAAATCCCCCCCCCTTTCTCTTTATCCCTGCCCCTAAGCCTTATTGTTACTGGAACTTGCTTTCGAGTGGACTTTATAAATTTATCAATGCTCAAATCTTCTAAAACAATGTAGCTCACTAGCTAATTCATTTGTCAAGTTTCAGTTCAAATAATGACCCAAAAGTCAAAATTTTATATATTTGCATTTTGCATTGGCACTTTCAATATTAACAATAAAAAGTGTCAGGATAGCAAAATGTTGAGAAACGAAAGGATCGCCACTGAGGATTTGCTCATTAACATCTTTAACATCTTTAACATCTTTAACATCTTTAACATCTTTAACATCTTTGTCAACCTACTATAAGATATCCTCTCCTAGACATTGGGTCTAGGAGGGGGGTGGGGAGAATCTAACAGTAGGTTACAAAATTTTAATCTTGTCTTGAGTAAGGTTATATATGAGAGTATTTGTAAAAATTGTTGACTAGCCATCAAAAGGCTGCTTTAAGATTTGACATGGTTGTCATTGTGATTTATGGGCTTTCTGCTTTTAGTAAATCTACATGCTGTTTTAATTAGTTTCTTGGGTTAATAGATTACTACTGGCAAAACCATTATAATCAGAGCTAGAAGTTCAGCAAAATTTTTGAATCACTCATTGCACTTGCATACATGAGCTAAATGCTAATCCATACAGCAGCTGATTGTATTCTGCTACTAGCACTTTATACCATCTTCTAATTCCTGTCAGTTTCACACAAGTGACTTATAGTGTGCGTATGGAACAATGTGAAGTAGCTCTTTTTGACCCAAAAAGATGGACTTTTGCTGGTAGTTGACCAGCAATTTAATGAGTACTCTTATAAGTAATTGGTTTAGATTACCAACTTTTTCCCTGATTTTGTTAGGCCAATGTAGATTTTAAATGAAAGGGCGGAAAGCCTAAATATTTTACAGGCTATGTGTTGATGTTAGTTCTGACAGTGACAGATATTCTCAAGTAGTGGAACCTTCCTGTGTTGCACACTATATATATGTTGATATCTAAGTGTATTATGTGGTGAAAGGTGTTATATGGCAACATAATCAACTCCGTTTACGTCTGAACTAGAAGAACTGGTTTAAGTTTACTGTGCGTACAAATATTCATGCTTTAAACAACATTATATCAAGCAACTATGTGAGTGCTTCCATTTACAGTTTACTCCACTAGTGTCACAGTCCTTGTCATCACTTATTTGTATAGTGGCTCTCATTTCATGACTTTTTGCATATATACGTGTAGTAGAGTCTTGGTTTAAAAAGACTTCACAAATTATCACTTTTACCAATGTTGCTTGACAGTTGCTTGAATGTTACTTTGAACACTTACTCTTACCTGATTCCATTCCACATAGTCACTCAAATCAACCTAACCTACAAAGGTTGGTAATATATTAGCATTCCCCCCACCCCCCCCCCCCAAAAAAAAGAACATCCTACTGTAAGTTAATTGTCAAATTTAAGAACTAGACAACAAAATTCAGTGAAAATGCTGGTCATCATCACTTCACAACTAAGCATGCTTGAACAAATTAAAAGAAACCCTGGTTCATGATGGAATCGTAACCTTTAAGCCTAATTTCATATCCAGCAGGAAGGGTGGACATTGTAGATCTGCTAAATCAAGACTTCACCATTTATAGAGCTTTGAAATGGTAGTGTCTTACTGAACCTTCAGCAGTGAAATGTCTTCTTTTTTTTACTGTCAACTGGAAGAAGAAGAAGAAGAACAAGAAGTTCCATAAAACACTTTGAAATTGGCAGCTGGCTCTTCTGCATTGCAAAAGCAACCATTAATCTATATAAACATGCATTAAGTAGATTAGATCAGAGGGAATAGAGAGAACATGGCAATGGAAATCAATACTGAGCGGGAAGTGCCCTAGGGATTACATTAAGTAGCTGTGTAACTTGCAGTATCTTGGTAATATGATTAAACTGCTAGCAATGCCTAAGTGGAACTTTGAAGGTGTAAATTTTTGCCTCTCATGGATTCAAATGTTGGATGAACAGAATGAAATGTTGAAAGAAGGACCGGAGATACGAGGTAGCTCAGGTGTATGCATATATTTCATTTTTGACAAGTATCAATTTCTTTTCAATCTTTGTGGCATAGAGCATGTTTGGCAGAGCTTGGACAAAATTAAAGTCTTGGCAGAATTGATGAGTGTTTGGCACTTTGCAATGTCTATTAATTTTTGCAGTGGGGAAAGCAATGTAAACAGCTGCTTATTTTGTGTTTGGTTTGTTATATGGGCAGGAGGGGGCTAGGGAAGCAGGGTGGGATGAAGGCTGTGATGGCTTAGTATCTGGTGAAGATACTTAACTGAAACTTTGTGCATTGGTGACTAGATAAAGGATAAAGTTAATCTGATTGATAGCAACACTGTTCAGGGCTAGTCCATGTGACTGATATGATAAATCCTTTGAGTCTTTCAAATTTTCATGTACAGTCGTATTCTCTCCAAATGTCTTTCTCCAGCAACCAAGACAATGCTTCTATAACATGTTTTGGGCACCTCAATGTGAGACTGTACTTGTTCTTTATGATGATTATAATGGTCATCAACTTGAGATGAATTCATCTGAGTAGATTGAATATATTGCTTCATCCCATATATGCTAGGATTATGTATGGACTGAAGCGTGTCTCAAGCCTTAATTCCTTTTGTCATGTGTGGCATGCATTCAGGTATTTAATTTGTATTTACTTCGCTCCACACTTACCTGTCTCCTCACAACCTTAGCACCACGTTCTATTGTGCCTAGAACATCCTGGTAACCTTTTACTACTGTGCCCCCTCTATGACCGGCCCCTCCGGTCATTGCCCTTCCTTCTCATTCAACCATTCAAAGTGTCTAATTCCTTTTGTCATGAATAGCACGCATTGGCAAATTGGCAACTGAGGAAAATCAGTTTGATGAGGAATTACCTTGATAATAAGACTTATGAGATACTGGTCCATGCATTTGTGACATCAAAGCTTGACTTTCTAATTTCACTTTTATTCGGCCTTCCTGATTCGACCATCCAGAAACTTCAAAAGATCCAAAACACCGCTGCCCGTATTGTTATAAGGAAAGGAAGAAAATGCCGAACCACTCCACTTCTGAAGGAACTTCATTGGCTCCCTATCAGCTACAGAATTCAGTATAAACTACTTCTTCTCACCTTTTGTGCTCATCATCTGGAACAGCCTGTATACCTGTCACAACTTCTCTTGCCTTATATTCCAACTCGCACACTTCGTTCCTCCAACAAACTGTATTTAACTGTTCCTAAACCACGCTTCAAGACCTATGGTTACAGAAGCTTCGAATACTCTGGGTCTTATCTCTGGAACAAGTTACCAGATCACATTCGAACATGCTATGAACTTTCTACTTTCAAAAATCTACTTAAGACCCATTTTTTCACTTGTTCTTTTGTAAATTAATTTACTTTCTTTGTAAAGCGCCTTGAGCAGTGACTTTTGTTTACTGATTTGGCGCTATATAAGTCTCATTTATTATTATTCAGGAAGGAATGAAGACATTTAATGTGTATATACAGACAAAAACCCATTCCATACTGTATTAGATTTAACATTTTCATGATCACATGGCCACATACCTCAATTTAGAGAATTGTTGCTGAGAATAGGTTCAGCTGATATATTAAAGGGAATGTTGTGATAGTTTACATCACTCCATTCCACTCCTACCCGTCTTTAATCAACCAGTACAATTCCTATCGACAGGTATGTTGGGAAGAGTTTGTAACTTGAAGCACTATCATCAATGACACATGTCATTGGGTCTTGAGCCCTAATCTAGAGCTAAGTACACTTGAGTCTTTGAGTTGGCAACTTTTCTTGTTAAGGTACACTTTACTTTATCAGAACTAGAAACTCCTGAAAACTTGTGTGCACATTGATTTGTTTTCCCTTTAAATTACTTTCTTCACTGTTTGGCAATCTGATTGTTCTTTTAGAACTACATCTGCATTAAAAAATAACACTTCAGCATTTTTTTTCAATATTGACATAATCCTAACTAGATCAGAATGACAACAGACATACTTGTAATAAAGTGTCATTGCAGCTAATATTGATCCAAAATTTTGTGGATTTCCTAATCTGAAGAACCATGTTCTATATGGTAAATTTGAACGTTCACATCTTTGCTATATATATGTACCAGAAACGTGTAACTGTGCAGCCAGATTGTATACTCTATTGTGCCTTAGTTTAACATGACAATATCATCACTGCTGCCTTGAAAGGCTTTCCAACTATTGCAGTCTGTTAAACTATTTTGCATTCCTAAATTACTGGAATCCCCAACAATCAACTACGTAGGGTTAGTCATGCATGTTACATCCAGTATAGAATATATGCTGTACTGTACCTAGCTGAACACTGAAAGCATGACCGTAAATCCGTAATAGTTTCTCGTAAAAAAAATGTTCTTGCCTAATCAGCAAGCAGTGATCTTCACGTACATGTATCAGTGATGTGAGAAACAGTAGACTTTTTCCCCTTTCTTTCTGGTACTGTGACTACCTTCTCTCCCAGTTTCTGTTTTCTTGCCCTGCGGGCCGAAAGGTACAGTAGCATTTATCAGCTTTATAATCTTTGATTCCCAGTGCAGTCACCTGAAGAGTGCAAATTAATTGTGATGCCAGTCTGAGAATTGATGGTGAACCGATGATGGAGTTTCTGTCAAAAAAGGTCATACTCCATCATGGGATATGTGGCATGAAGTGATAATGAAGTAGTAAGATAAGGTCAAGGTTTGTTGCTATGAGTTGTCTAAAAGTGATGAAATTGAATTTTGTCAGAAAATAATTGTCTTTTAGAAACAGAAAAGTGGGACCATGTATGCTAGGCTCCAGACTTTACTAGGTGTCAGTTGTCGAAGCCAATATGTAAACCTACATGGTGTGACAAGTACAGACTGTTGTAATTTATTGGGTTAATGTTGGAAGTTGGAATATATTTCTTCCTCTGGAATGTTGCATTTCTTCTTCAGGAGTATTGCATTTGTTTTCTTTCCAACAGGCAATAATAATAAAGATAAAATTTAAAATATTTCCAGAGGTTTTCCTTGTTTTCTTTCTTCACTCTTTCAGCTGCTTCCATTCTATAGTACATTGCTTCATACTGTGGTAGTGCTATATATATTGGCTCTATCTTCTAAATTTCTTGGCTCCTTTGAAAATTGGAAAGTTCATGGGTCCTTATACCTACATACCTTTACATTATATATTAAGTTTGAAAGGTTATAAGCATGTCTATAATTTATTGGTCAGGTACAAAAAAAAATTCTGGTGCCCATGGTCCAAAATATCTTTTCAACCCATGCACCTGTTTCAGTAAATGGTGCGGTTTCTTTTGACCATAATAAAGTTAATTACTCTAGGCAAAATGACCTACTTGACCTACAATGGTCATTAGTGAAGGAGTTCAATTAATTAATAAGAGCACCTGTTATTAAGGTGGGTATAAAGTAGAGCTTGTCCTTTAAAATATTACTAAAGAGAGACAGGACTTGTTATAACCCAAGAGAGGTTGATAGGCTCCACTGGACACTACAGTACTATAAGATTGTTTGGATTATTTTACAATGATGTTTGGGTTGGTGACATCTATAGAAGACTTTTTTACCTGAAATATTGCCCAATCAGATTAAATTGTCCATCTGTTTTTTTTTCATTTAATAGCAACAGGGTTCATCCCATCTTCCTTGACATGCAAAGTTTTGTCATCCCAAGTTACTACTGATAACAATAGGGAAATGAAATAAAAATTAAAATAATGCAACAAAGAGAAACCAAAAATATTTTGAAAATTTCAGGTTGGCTTTGCTTTGTGATAACTATTAAATGCGCCCAGACAATGAATCCCGTAAGATATGGTATTTGATTGGTTCACTCAATGATAAAATCACAGGCTTCTTAGATTTTGCTGCACTCCTCTCGTACCGGTCTGGACACCACTATTGCACTTTCCCATCTACCTAGCTTATAAACTGGTAACATTTTAGCACTGCGCCCTCCCTCATTGACCCTCCTCAAGGACAAGACCCATCCTCCTCCTAAAAACCACCATCCGTAAGTATAGCCGTCCAAGCTGGTGTAGACGCTGGCCGGAGTTAAATTAAAGTTAATATCAGGGACCTGCCACTGGCAGTCACACTTGGAAAAACTATAAAGTAAACGAAATAATATAATAAAGACGACACAGTCCGTGCGTTACTTTAACAAAATATATATATCCGTCTCCTCTCGTGGTCTACACAGAAGTCCTTGCCTCAGTTTTACAGAGGCAAGACTTTTACATAGTTCATTGCACATTGTGAATTGGGTATAAATAGTTGGCAAGCTTTTAAAATAGTTAGTCAAATTAGCTAGTTGCCTTTAACCCAGTCGTTTATAATTGAATGCAGTTTTCAGTCGTTATTTTACTTTCTACACTGGTAACAATTTCCAAGTTTTGGGGTTTGGATCCATTGTGATTGATATTTAGACTATTGTTGTGGGTGTGATAAAATTGTTGGCTTAATAGAGAACTTTCTATTTCCAATTGCAGCTTATTCCTTGTGAGAGGTACTAAAGAAAACCGGTACCTATGCTCAAGGCTATTTGATGTGACTGAAAACTCAACAGTGGAAGATGTACTTCATTCAGAACGGGACGAGATCCGTATTCCGTTTGGTCAAGGCATTGCTGGCCACGTGGCAAAATTCAAGGAGTCCATCAATATCAAGAATGCTTATGAGGTACAGTATTAACAATGAAAGGCATATTAAAATAAGACATGCATGATAATTTATAACATGTATTTGACAGATTTTAATTGTATTGAGGGAGGAAAATATAAAGGGAAAATCAATGGTTTCAGTCCTCTTCAAGAAACATGGTTAGAGGTATGAAAAACAGAATCGAACAGAAACAGAAAAAAAATCCCTTTTCTGTACTTTGTCAAGATAAAAGTGTTCCAAACAAAGTGAAATTTTAAGAAAAAGTCAAAACCAAGAAGTTTTTACATTATTTCATTTATTTGTGTAGGTTGACTTCATCTTCACGATCAGGAAAGTTGTCATTGGTAATTGCAAATCAAATCCAAGTGTTGCTTAAGTCTATAAAGTGGATATCTTGCACAATTGGTGTTTCTTATTGTTTTCTCCATCCATTGTTTCTCTGATACCTGCCTCCTTCCTTTATTTCAACAACTCATCCACCTAGTTCGTCTAATTTGGTAACTTTGACCATTAGTCATCCCCCCCTCCCACCTCTCGCACTACTCTCTGTGACCACTACTTTCCAGGTTTTTATCCCGTTCTTCTTTAATACATCACCTCTCACCTCCCACCTCTCGCACTACTCTCTGTGACCAATACTTTCCAGTTGTTTATCCTGTTCTTCTTTAATACATCCCCCTCTCTGTGACCAATACTTTCCAGTTGTTTATCCTGTTCTTCTTTAATACATCCCCTCCCACCTCTCGCACTACTCTCTGTGACCACTACTTGCCAGGTTTTTATCCTGTTCTTCTTTAATACATCAGACCGAGTACTCCATGGGCCATGGGCACACATGGGCACACATTATGATCTTCAATATCATTGATGGTCTTCTCCCATGTTGGTTGCAGTGTTTGGTTGAAGACCAAGACAGTGGGAGAGGTAGGGGCAGATTGTTGGGGGGGGGGGGTTGAGAGTAACCCTATGGACTTTGGCATTGCACAGACCAAAAAAAACCCCCTTGTGTCTGGTAAGGCAAACAGTGTCCTTTCTGTAAGTGGGACGAAAGAAGAAGAAGAAAAAACTGTTGGTCAATTATTAGTAATCTTTTGTCTTTTTGTGACTTGAAATAATCTGTGATTTGGAATTGACTAAATTATGGAAGGAAATACTTGCGATATACCTGTGAATTTTCAATATGGTGTAATAAAGGATATGTTAACACAGATGAAGAGTTGTGGCTTATGTTTGCAATTGCCACAATTCACATATATGATAATATAATCCTACTGTAGAACTCACAACACGAGATAAGAATGACCTTGTTTTGCAATTGAATCCTATAATTCGATTGACCGACAGTTGTAATATAGAGAATTATCTGCAGGCAAAAATCCATGTCCACTTAAAGTGGACAAAGGTTTCTTATTACAGTTAATTAGAAGGTGAAAAAAAAGTAGGAGTGGTTTTCAACTAAACTATTGAAGAGGTAGGCTGTAACACAGGATTCTCAGATATTGGTTTTTGCAGTTCAAGGGATTGTAAACACTCTTGAATGAAAGCTTCACCATCCATACTGATTGTAGTTCTGTTTGGGAAGTTGTGAAACAGATTTTGAATTGTATGATTTTTGAGATAAATTAACAAACAAACAAACAAACAAACAAAAGGGAAAGTTGAATTCCTTGAAAGGTAAAAGGTTTTTCCATACATGTGTCAATTTCTTCCATGAAATGTTCTATAGCATTTGGAATGTTTGCTTAATAACCTAAGGAAAAGTACTTGATTTAAAATGATTATTTAAAGTGTATTCCAGGGAATAATTTTTCTGGTATCTCATCGCAAAATGATGCACAAAATGCAAAGTGCAAAAATATGTATCAGTTTTACACAAAGGAAAGATTGTTTTTTACAGGAGACAAAAAGGAAATTCATAGCCTTCAAAACTGCTAAACAAAATTTGATCCCTAAATTATGCCTGGTATTTCTTTTGAAGAAAATGATCTTCCTCTATAGATGGAGAAAATAATTGAGCATTAATAAAAACACCAAAGATATGTAAAAGTTAGAGGGCCTGACGTTTCGATCGTAGCAGGATATTCTTTAGATCGAGCTTCAGTTAGCCTTAAAACTGTAGCCTGTTTGAAGTAGATGAGCAGTTTGCTGACAGTTCATCCCTCTCGTAACAAACAAAGATGTTCGAAGCTCATTTTCCATGATGATGAGGTCATTCACTCACTCTGCTGTTGCTGATTATACATCATATATTGTAAACTTAAAACAATTTATTATTATTATAGAAATGCAGGAATTTGGTATCGGATGATCCAGGGAATGTTTTTCACCAGGCATGTCTATTCTCATGTTTGTTTCATATTTTTTCCTTGCACTACAATAGTGCATATTTGCATGCAACTGCTCATCCATTTAGTTTAAAACAAAGTCTTTTCGCCACGATTGATTACCCTGCTGCTGGTTACGGGTAATATATATTCTTGGTGTTGTATTGAACAAACCGGACTATTAATCCTTAAACCCTATAGACATCATGTTGGGCTTTTATTAATGTCCAGGATGTGATCCCTGGAGAGAGACAAAAATGATCTGCACAGTCAAGCCTGTAACTAAGGCATTTGAAGTTGTACAGTATTAGGAAGCCAGAAAAAGTCATGTATAGTTGTATATGTCACTGAACTATAAAGCCCAACCAACGACTTTCCTCTAGACGGAGATTTTGCTGCAGGTAATGTCTGTAATTGCTCAGTTGACATAGTTAATCAAGTGTTAGTCAGAGTTTGGTCTGATGGGAGTGTAGTGTTGACTTCATGAAAGTGTTTGTTCAGAAGTGTTTTTCTTAAGGACAAACTTTTAAGCCAGGGGCTTACCATATATGTCTGCTTTATAGAATATATAGCTTCTTCAGTCCTGAATCACAATGGAGGTTAATATAAAAGCACTTGAACTAGTAAGCAACTTCAAGTTTTGTGAGTGGTTTGCTCAATGCATGTACCAACCTTCCACTTGAAAGTGACGTCAAGTGTCTTCAAGTTCCATTTGAGAGTGACTTTCCCTAGCATTTGCTATTTAGGTCAACTCTCTTCTGTATCAAAATTGTAAACTTGATCAGCTCTATGTGAACAAAGTCACGTAAATCCCCTCAATCTCCCTCAGCTGACACAGTAGATCATCGAAAGTGCAGTTGTTGTAGGGAGACAGGTTAGTTTGTGTTTGTAAATCAGGTAAGGTTTGAGATAATAAAATAGAATGTGGTTTTAGCCTTAAATTACAGTCACTATTCAGTGTACTGCTGTACAAGCTCTACAAAGTTACCAGTTTTCACATGTTATAACACAGTATCCATCCAGATACACACATACAATATCCCTATTAAATATTACACATAAATGACATAGCCCTGCTACCCCTTTCCTCAGTTTATCTTCGTGCTATTAATCTATAGGTTTCTGTAGCTTTATATACTTAACGGAAAATACTTATTCTTTTACCATGGAATAACCATTAATTGTTGTCTTAGAAGTTGCTTAAAATTCCTCTCTTAAGATGCATTTTCTCTAACTTTTACATTTACATTGGCTTCTTGCAGTGCTAGATAAGCAGTTTGCAATCCATATTTTTCCTCTCCTAGATCGTCATTTTAATATGCAGGAGAAAGAAATTTCAGTTATCAACATTTCAGTTGCTTGTAGAATTGCTCACTTATTTATTTCACCTTTCTAAGGAGTTACTGCATTTTCTGAACATTTTGTGCCGTACCTTAATAGAAGGAACTAATATTAGATTCATCTACTTTGGATCAATGCTAAAATAGTTTGTGCCTGCCTGAGTGTGACATTTTCTTCTAGGAAGTTGCTCAAACTATAACCTTTTATGTTTATCTTCATGCACCAAGATGTTTAAAAATGGAAATGGCTGTTTTGAGGTCTGTGAAGTTATTTGTCCTGAGTCATTTAAGTAATTTTGGACCCATAGGGCAAATGGCATAATGTCATTTTCATTTCACAATGGAAGTTAAAAATACTAAATTATATGAAAAAGGGAGAGAAATGTGCATGATATGTATCTTTGCAAGAGATTCTTTTCTGGTACTGTTTACTGTGGTCATTCATGGCAAGTCTGTGCATTTTGATCGATAAGAATTTAGAGGCCTTATCTAGAGCACAAATGTGAGGAGAATCTTAGCAAGAACTTAAATATAGATAAAACTTTATCAGATATTTACTCTTCCATATTTTTATTTTTTTATATAAAAAATAGGTAAAAACAAAAATGTTCAAAAATGTGCATAAGTGGTATGGATTGTCATATTTTGAAATTATGAAAAAGAGGTCACTTGCTTGGGATAAAAGGCGGTTAATTTATTCCACTTGCTATACCTGTCTCATGTCTACTGCAAGTATCCCCATTTGGTGACCCGTCACTTGGCGTAGACATGTATGAAGTAATTTGTACAGTCAAGTTTCTGAGTGTGTATATTTTGATGTTGATGTATATATGTGTGTGTTGTTTTTTTGCAAACACATCTCAGGATGCATGTGAATGTTGACAAATGTGATACATGGCATGTTGCTCGTCCATAATGAGTACAAGATCCTTATTATTTTGGATGGGGTCAGAGGCCAGTAGGAGTAAAAATATTGAAACACTTGAAAGTGCTAATTGTAAGGTGTATAGGTGTAAGCCTGACTAGATCTCAAACATGTTACTTGGCATAATGAGTGCAAGGTACCTATTATGTTTGGTGAGGGTCAAACTTCAGCAGAGGTCACTAGACATCTAAATGCATTTTTTTTTAAAGTTTTACTTCTCAATGATTCATAATTTACATTTGGGCATGAATCACAGTGCAAGTATCATCTGAGGTCAAACACGATCAAGTCATTAAAACCATGTAAACACACTTATGGGTGTAGAGTGCATTTTGACTATGTTTGGTCAAAGTCATTCGAGGTCAACTAAGGTCCAAAGTTCAAAATGATGGTCTGCAGAACAGTTACTTGGAGAAAGTGTTTTCATGTGTCTGGCTTGTGATGAGAAATGTGCCTTATAATGTACAGCTTAACTGAATGTGGAAACAGTTTGCATGGAATATTGATTGGATGTTATCTAATGAAACTGATAAACTGTATTGATATAAACATTTTAGTAAACAAATACTGTTGCCAAAATCAATTTCTAAAAGTTGCATTCAGGAAGTCAGCTGTTCTAAACACATGTGGCAAGTAACCACTGGAAGAGTTGGCACACACTGATTGTGTACTGATAAGTGAACATTTTATTATTTCTGTCGATCAATGAACTCATGCAAGTATACTCAATGATTTTTCATCCATTGACTGTTTGCATCATAGCCCTTAATAGTACTTTGATGAGTAGAAAAATCAAGCCAGAAATATTGAAACAAAGGTTGCAGAGTACAATAGTAGATCGTTCTACTAGTTATCGCATAAAAAGTACAACATTCTGTTGGTTTTCGATTTAGATTAGCTTTAGATTATGTTGATTTCCGTGTCTTCCGTCCCTCTCTCTGTCTCTCCCCCTCCCTCCCCCCTCCCCCCCTCCCTCCCCTCTCTTCCCCACTTCAATTAGATAGTTCAAGAATCAACATTTCTTGCTTCTTTGATCTCCTTCCATAATTCATGTAACAGTTTTACCTATGACTATTAGCATGAGGTGACTTTTTGTACTTGTTTGTTTTTTTCAGAAGGCATTGTGGAAATCTCTCTTTTCCCCTCTCTCCCCCAGTTCAATTTGCTAGTTTAAGAATCAAACTTTCTTGCTTCTTTTTATCTCCCTTCCAAAAAATCATGTAACAGTTTTCCCTCTTAATATTTTATGAATCTGAAGTGACTTTACTTTCTTTTTTGTTTATCAAGAAGGCATTGTGGAAATCTTGGATCTTAGAGCACAAACTTTACTTTTTACAAAATGTGAAGTACATCTTTTGAAAGTTTCTTTCGAAAGTTTTCCCAGTATCATATTAAGCTTCTTCTTCTTTTTTTGGTTTCAAACAATTTTAGTAAGTGCTTCAATTCTAGACCTTGGAGGCAGATGGAGTTTTTGTGGCACATGAGAATGAGAGAGAAGACAAGGTAGATTATCTCATGCTTTGATTTTTATGCAAGCGGAGGAGTATTGAAAGATATTTCTAAATTTTGTGGCAGGGAAAGTGACTGCACAGATGGCCTGACACCATCTGATATCATATGACACCTCAAGCTGACGAGACAACTTTAAAAGGATGCCTCTTAGTGACTAAAAAAAACCTTATCATCTTGAGAGGATCTTCAATCCAATTTAGGACTTTTGCGTGACCTCCGTGGTGCCCAAAAGCTAATGTTTCAAGATGAAGTTCAATCTATTTGAAACATTCTACTTTCTTACCTAAGCCTTTTTTAGAGGATGAAGAACATGGAAATCCAATATCATTGATTGTTTTTGCTCCCTTCTTGTCTCCATTTCCCCCCCTTGATCACATCCTTCTTTTAATAAGATGATATCGAACTCGGTGATGCTCCCGAGACACATCAAAATCTATTTCGGGTTTGACATGAGAAGTTTGTGTTGTCTTCGTCTCTGTCAGCATGTCAATCACTACTTGCCAATTTATCTTTGAGCGATACCAGTAGAATTTAACAGTAATTGGACTATACACCTTGCCCAATTTCCTGTATTTGCATCTGCTGTTGATGTTTTAATGGCAGCTGAAGGGTTCAAATCAAGAGGAAAACAGGCTTCCAGTATAAACTGTCCTGAAAGTGGTGATGGGTCTCAAATCTTTTATAAGCTGCTGCTGATGAAGTTGAGTTTGCATTTTTCCACTAAGGGCAGTAGAAGTGTGGGATAGAATCAAGGTTCATATGTATTATGGTATAAAACTGTGGTGTACACTCAAAAGCATTCACACAGAGGTTTCTATATATTGCAAAACATTAAAACAAAATGTCTTTACATTTACCAAGGCCTGATCTAGGATTTTACATAGATGTGGGTGTTGCCCTCATTGAACCTGCACCCCATGTTAGAAAGGGGGATTGGGGTATTTACTTCGCTCCTCGCTTACCTGTCTCCTCACAACTTTAGCACCAGGTTTTACCGTGTCTAGAATGTCCTGGTATCCTTTTAACCTTCCATTGAAATAATTAAAGTTTTGGAGTTTTATTTGTGTGGTTGTAAATGATTGGAGGGGGGTGGGGGGTCACCTGTATACATCTGGTATTGAAACTGCATTTCATGGTGGTTTGTAATCTGTTGTCATTCTAAACAAAGCCCACTTATTATTCATTCACACATAATGGACACCTTAAATCTACACTGAGCCATCTACAGTCTCACTCATTTCACCTGCTCCCCCTACGTAGTGTGTGACAGGGAAGTTAGTCCACTGCAGAACAATTCCTGTCCTAGAAAGTTAATGTAATGTTTTATCCTTTCATTTGGATACCTCTGAAATTCATGCCAAAGATCATAGTTCATGGTGGAGATTTGGTACGTGTGAAAAGCTACCAATGACCAGGGCTAAGTTGTACACGCTATGGTACACTCTTTGGGGTGTGAAAAGCGTTCTAATTGCTGGTCAATAATAATAGTAATAATAATGTAAATTAGCGTATGAAGCGGCCTTTAAGAATCAGTAGTAATATTAATGCAACTATTTCTATTATTTTGTGTTCACTTACTGTATGTAAATTTGCTGGATGAGGAATGTTTTGTCAAAGACAGCTAGATGCTTTCAGTTGTCCGTGACTTTGCTATTGCTTTTGCACGGCCGGTTTAATGAAAATCTCTTGAATCATTTTAAAAGGCTCAAACAAAGTCTTCAGGATATAGTATTATCTGTCATTAGGTATAGACATCTTTTCTTTAAATAATTTAAAATGTACCAATTGTTGGCAGGATGCAGCCTGCAGTTATCACTTGAAACTATTATTCAACAAAAACAAGAAATTTTCAGAATTCATCCAAATTTTGAAACATTTGATCATTAAATGTAATCTTGGCTTAAATATTGTTTAAATAGAGCTGTATCCAACTGGCCTTGTATTTTAAAGTTTTAAGTATTTAAGCTTCTGCACTATGCAGGTAATCTGACCAATTCCAGTTAAGTGTATAGTAGCTGGTACAAGTGGCTTCATATGTGATGTGTAGCATAAATACCTGCAATTGTACTGGTCAGATTGTTGTGTTTATGATGGTATTTGTCCATTTTCTGTACCATCAACTTTGAGAATACAAAGATATGAATAATTTGACCTATGTATAGATGACCTCCAATTATATAACATGTGCTATTCTGTAACTTTGCAGCTCACAGTTGAAAAATACTTAATTTTTTTGTTAGAGTTGAAAAATACTTAATTTTGTTTTGTTGTGTAGTTTGGTAAATAGGATATTAGCGCATATAGAGATAGAGACAGGTAAGCTCGTCACTCGGTAAATATCCAAACCAGTAAGTTTTGGAATTTGTTGGGAAACTGTATACTGATGGATACAAGAATAAAACATTAACCAGAACGATAGTTGAAATTATAGATGAGATAATATTTTATTAGTCTTTCCTTTAATTGCTATGATATATTGTCTGTTTTTTGGCAGATGAAACTACCTGGGAATAATGATAATAATAATAATTTATTCTTATATAGCGCTTTACATCAGAAGAATGATCTCAAAGCACTTCACAGAATCACATATAAAAATACAACTTAAAAATATTACAGCTTAAAAATATTACAGCCTAAAAATATTGCATCCTAAGAATTACAGAAATAAATAACTTAACAATAATTATTAAAAAAAAATTATTAATATATATAATATATTATAAATCCATGAGATATTCTGCATTGATTAGGAATTAAGCAAGATCCATATTCTTTTGTTATACAACAATCAAATAGTGTTATTCATTTCACTTCTTATATTCCATGTCTCCTCATATCCTCAGTACTCTGGCTGAACAACCTCTAGAGCGATCCGGTTTTAACCTTTCAACCCTGTCCACCCTTAACTGCAAGTCACTTCAGGTCAACCATCCTTTTTCTCCTTCTACCACCCAAACTAACAAGGCTTGCTTCTTTTTCTTCAAAACATGGACTTAGCTCTGCATGGACATCTCTGATCTCCATCTGGACTTCTGTTGGTGTTCACCAAACTCACATTGTCTAAAGAGTACCAATTGTACAGCACCGTAAATATCCCTTTCCATTGTGCAGCGTACCACATTAGGGTACTGTCCCTTCATTATTTTGCAGAATATTGACAGTAAAGATAAGACTTTTGTTTTATGTTACATGTGATATGCCAGATAGGGACATTCCCATTGGAATGATGTATGATCATTTTAAATTTAATAGGCTCCTGGTTGATAATATACAGGATCTTGTATGAAATCTTGCAAATCCTGGTTGCATGCATGGTTTCCCAGATGTTGGGGACCCTGTTAAATTTCCATCGCTCTGCCTGCTGGAACATGACAAGCCATTTCGGATTGGAAGAGTTATAGTCCCTCCAAATTGAAACGAAGGAAGCTGATAGCAGATTTGGCACACATTCATCCAAGGAGGCATAAAATGTTGTTTTCACTTGGAAAAAGAGAAGAGAGAACAAAAAAATAAAAGGGAAATTTAATTTGTTTCATTTGTGACCAGAATCTTTCCAATTGGAAGTGTTTTTAATTTGGGTTGTTTGTGACAGTTTAGTTGTGTGTCTTCTTTATAATTATGGATCCCTGATAATCAATGATTTTAGGTTTATGGAGCATGATAAATCGCAAGCGACATTGTGGAGTCTAGTTCCAAATGGTTAGGTGAACACAACTGAGATGCAGAGGAAATAGGACAAGTTTGGAATCAGGAAAGGTTAAATGTGATGAGGGTGTACTTTGATTGTCACATAATGTCTGGCTGTAGTAACCCAGCTTTGATAGTCCACACATGTTTGAATTTTGTGTGAATTTTATAACATGAAGTCGAAGACTATGGTAATAGCGTCATTGAATTTCATGCTAATCAGAAGTAAATTTTGTGGTGAAACTGTCATTTTGTGACAGTTTTGATTGTAATAATATTACAATTGATAAAAATATGACATTCTCCTGTATTTCCTCCTAAAGTGAAAATAATTTGATTCTGAAAATTTGGTAAATTATACAAATATATCAAGTATTTTGTATTTCAGTATGTTTTAACACATTCATACATAGCTCTGATGTATAGTACCATGCACTTTAGCCTAGCTACTTGTACTTTACATACAGTGCTTGATATGAAATATAATAATAAAACAGGTCATACTCAGTTAATTTTCATACATAAATAGAAAAAGTCAATTTTCATACATGTTATTAGAAAAAGCCAATTTTCATACATAAATAGAAAAAGTCTATAATTACCTAAATGACTGATTTGAGCTGACATTCAATATATGAGGGTATTACTGTAGGTGATCTATGCAGGATATATAGAAATGATCTTCATACAAATTCAAATACTTACAAACATGAATGGAAGTGTAGCTACTATTCAGAGTCACTTTATATGATTATAAAGGAAATTAAAAACTGACAGGGAAATTGGTAATTTAGTGTCAAAAAGTCAGAAAAGTTTTAGACTGTTGTCTTAGCTTGTCATCAAGTAATTCTCTTTAGTTAAGGTAGCATCAGATATTTACTTCACTCTTTTCTTACCAGCCGGTCTCTTCACTATTACACTTCTCTCTATATACTTAGTCCTAGTAGTTCAGTTAATACTGCCTTCTTTCTCTTCTTAGTGGATCTGCCACTTTGAAGTCCAAACATGCTACATGGTTTGCAAAGGATGTCAGTCTTTTGGATCATCTCTTTGGGCACATAGTTACAGAAGCTAGGGTAAGAATGGGGGAGGGGGGGGGTGGGGGAGAGGTTGAGATTGTGTGGCAAAGGTATCCCTCTAAACTATGAAATATCACATCGTTTATACAAACACCGGTTTAAAGTGCAGCTTTTCCAGACCAGGAGAGGGTGAAGGCAGTTCCCATCTTTGGCTCTCATCTCCTTCAAAATGCTCCTTCCAGGATATTGGGTAAATGCATAATTAGAGATCTCCTAATGAAATTTTGAAATGAATGGAGGCAAGGTCACGATATACCAGCAGTATTTTTGCTGCATTTTCAGTACACAGTAAATATTTGTCATGTTTCCACAAGTAAGGTATGCCTCATGCACTGTACTTATTAAAGTGGTTGCTAGTTCGATCCTTAAATAAGCCCAGCACTATGTTAGGATGTGGAATAATTTTCCTCTCATTGAGATGTTTCATTGTATAATAATATATAACAATACTCAACTTAATTATGAAAATAAATGGTGTGATAGCACCATCAGGAAGGTACTTGGGGAAAGATGGTGAAAACTTCTAGTAAAAGGCTTAAACTTCGGTGCCATTTCTGTATGACCTTTAAGAATTTGATATTTGTTAATCTTATACCAGTTCAATTGTGATCATTCAACCCTTATGAAATGATATGCATTGACAATTCTCCCCTCCATCACAACGTAGCGATTGTTCAACTGTGATTATTAGTCTAAATACAAAGTACACTAGTCTAGGTATGTCTACTTTGAAAGTGCACTCTAGAGTAGACAAACCGTGGATGTTTGGTTGGAACATCAACCCGACTTTCTCATGACTTCAAAAACATCTGTAATGACATTTTTCGTAACAAACTACCCTGTGTTCACACAGGGGATAGCACATTGCAAGTAGTAATCAAGATCTGCTGGTAAAACAAGCGAGTCAATTTGTGGTTTTCACCATAAATGATGGCTCTCATATGCAGAGAAAAGATAAATGTAATATACTATGTTGCTTACAAGCCTGCATACAAATTGTCTAATGTTGTAGATGTTACTTTTGTTTACATCCAAGCTTGTGGTGAAGAATCACAAAATAGAATGGTTGACATGATTGTTAACTGTCAGCGTTGAAAACTGCTGTTTTAGTATCCATTCCTGGGTTAAAACTTTGCAATTTTGTTTTTTTTTGGGGGGGAGGGACTGGTCTGAGAGAAGGTGTTGGGCATAGTGGTTAAGCTTCTCCCAGTTGTGCCTTAGGAACCACTATATATAGATTTGCCATCCAAGTTCATTCTTTATTCATTCTTCTTCATATCAGCTACAGAATTCAGTATAAACTACTTCTTCTCACCTTTTGTGGTCATCATCTGGAACAGCCTGTGTACCTGTCGCAACTTCTCTTGCCATATATTCCAACTCGCACTCTTTGTTCCTCCAACAAACTGTAATTAACTGTTCCTAAACCATGCTTGAAGACCTATGGTTACAGAAGCTTCTTATACTCTGGCTCTTATCTCTGGAACAAGTTACCAGATCACATTGGAACATGCTCTAAACTTTCTACATTCAAAAGTCTACTTAAGACCCATCTTTTCACTTGTTCTTTTGTAAATTAATCTGCTTTCTTTGTAAAGCGCCTTGAGCAGTGGCTTTTGTCTACTGATTTGGCGCTATATAAGTCTCATTTATTATCATTATTATTATGTTGTATGTAACTAGGACAGTCTCTAGTTTGTTCAATGTAGTACTAAAAGCATAGGCATTGTAAAGTCAAGCACATCTGGTGTCATCGAATATCCTATAATCGATACCAACACAGC
>JAIPMN010006694.1:2064-24622 GCA_020650975.1 Apostichopus californicus
CCGCAGGACTAACTCCCCCCCCCCCCCCCGATATATGCATGGATACTGTTTAAAAGGGAAATGACCCTGTTGTGATGTTTACTTCCTATTAATGGTGCATGAATTAGTTTAATAGAGGATATACCATCGGATGAAGGTCTCTGCTATACTACTTACCCGACTGCTAGATACTTCCTTCAAAAACTCTTCACCTAGTAGTACTATATCCTATTTCTTTCCATCTAAGTATCCACTACGCCAAAAAAATCTAAAAGTCGTACCCTATCACGCGTAAACCGAGCTACGGTATCAACAATCGCCAAATTTATCTCCTTGGGTTACCGTATATTATACCAAAACTAGGAGAGGTAAAGTATCAGATTCCACACAAAAATAATTCTATTAGCTACAGTACTAAAGTGGTATATAGTTTTTGACCTTTAACTGTTGAGCAGCTGCTCCAGTTTGAGTCCAAGGACCCTCCCTTTCCCCCCTCTTCCCCCCCCCCCACTTTTTTTTCTTTTTTGGCCATTCATTTTATCATAATTTCTTATCTACCACGTTCTAATGTGTAGTTAGGTAGATGGGAAAGTGCAGATGTGGAGTGGGAGACAGGTAAGCGAGGAGTGAAGTAAATTGTATGTATGTATGTATGTATGTATGTATGTATGTATGTATGTATGTATGTATGTATGTATGTATGTATGTATATGTGATCTTCCCGCAAGCAGGAACTCGCTAAAGAAGCCATGAAGGCTTATAGACTCGCAAGCTGACCGAAGCCAATCTCTCGGCACACATCCATTTATTCAATTCAATTTCAATTCAATTCAATTTCAATTCAATTCAAATTCAATATATATACAATGGTGGCTTTTCTAAAGTAAATCGTACTGGCTAGATTCTACCCTGATAAGAACAGAATGTTTATAAAGAAACTGTACGTTTGTAAACAATACAAGAATTCCAAATTTGCTACAATTTAGGCTATTTTCCTTAAAATATTCATTTCCAGGGACCTAAAATGTTATCTCAGACTCCTTGAGTTTTTATAGAGCTCAATGTTAGAATATGAAACTGGAATGTCCACAGAAGTCACATTCAATGAACTATACAGTCAAGTATCCATTTTATGAGATTTTATAAGATACTAATTACTTAAATATTGTCACAAAGGCTGATTTAGAGGTCACCAGGTATTGACCCATAATATGCTAGGGTGATTGGAAATATGCTAGAGAATATCACACAAATTACACAATGGTCACTTTTAATACCAATATACATGTGCAACAAGCATTGTCAAAGTCTATGAAGTATGAAGCATGTACAGTAAATCCATGCACATACCTTCAATGTTCATAGTAAACTTGTTTGAGGATATAAGGAAATTTACAAAACCTCCAATAAAATGAATAAATGCAGCACTTTTTCAATACTTTTACCACTTTTTTAAAGGTGTGCTAAAAACCTGGATTACCTAACACATTAGTTACCGTTAAAACATCAATTTTCTAAGGAAACGATATTACGACATTCTGAATATTGACCATACCATTTGCATGGCAGGACAAGATACTACCTTGCAAATGCCATTATTTTGTTGTTTACAATGACTGGCTTCATAAATGATAATTTCAGCAGATTGCCATCTGTTTTTAAATGCAGATGAGTAAACAAACTATCACATCGTAAATGATATCTCAAGACCGTATGTATTATGAGTACTTATTAGGGAAAATATGCCCAGTCATTAAGTCAACATCATTAACATGACAACGAATCGATGAGGAAATGGACTCTGCTCCGTTCTCAGGATGAACTCGTTCTCGAGGTCTCACGAACGGACGGTGCACCGTAGAAAACTTCTTTATAATTGGTAAACAAATTAGTTATTAGTTGCTTAAAGTGAACTCATTCTTGAGGTCTCACGAACGAACGGTGCACCGTAGAAAACTTCTTTAGAACTTGGTAAACAAATTAGTTATTAGTTGCTTAAAATGAACTCATTCTTAAAGGTCTCACGAACGAACAGTGCACCGTAGAAAACTTCTTTCGTTGGTAAACAAATTAGTTATTAGTTGCTTAAAATGACTGACATTCAAATTTCCAGCTGGGTTTATATTTTAATAACAGATAGAGATGACCTGCAAACAGCAAAAGGTGTCCCTCCCCCAAAATACCAATTGAGATTATTGTAAACGTTAGCACAAAGAATGTATACAACGGGGGGTGGGGTAGGGTGGGGAGGTTCCCAGTGGTGGACTTGCTGGCCGAATCGGGCCTGGGAAAGATTTCATATCTGACCCGCCAAAGATGGACAAGTTTACAACCTTGCATTAATCAATGGGATGCAGTGCTAAAGGTCTTAGGTACCATTATGAGTACTCTACCTATCTTCCCCCCCCCCCAACCCCTGCACATTCCTCAACCTAGGTAAAGGTTATAGTGAGATTTTGCACTCTGTCTAGTCAGGACTTTGCTTTGACTTAAAATTATTCTCTGGTCCTTGTGAATAATAAATTGAGAAGCCCTGCTATTTACCTACATAGGTGGTTCAGTGACTTTAAGTTTGACAAGAGTGTGACCTTCATGTGTGAGTCATTAGTGGTGCAATGCTAGGATGTTAAACACTATTACAGAAGAGTGCATATGTCATGGGGAGACAGGTACAACATGTACATGAAGTAAAGGTATACTACACAATATTAATAAAGGACTTAATTAATCATGAATATTCCGAAACTTACTGGAAGAGTTAATAGTATTCCTACTTCCAGTAAATACCAATCAATTATATGGATCCTAGGAAACGGTTCCGATCTAATTAACAGATAATTAAATCCACACAAAATATAAATGAAGTAGACACTTTAGGTGGTAGAATGAGAAGGAAGGGCATTGACCGGAGGGGTCCGGTCATAGAGGGCACACAGTGTTAATAAAATACCAGTTCATTTCTAGACACGGTAGAATGAGTGCTGAGGTTGTGGGGAGACAGGTAAGCGAGGATCAAAGTGAATCTACCGTAGCCTCTACATGTTCTTAGCACTACAGCATCTATACAACTGGTATTCAAAAGTGGGCCAACCAACAAATTTTGGAGGATCACTCAAATAAAATTGGATGAAAAAGAAAAATTGCTAATATTAGTAGCGGAAGAAAGTCTATGAAAAAGATCTTGAACATTAATTAATTCAAAAGTTTGCAGCAAAAATATATCCCATTTTGCAAACCAAACCTTGAAGCCCCCTCAACATATATTTTCAAAATATTCTCAAAGGCGAGAGGGATACTTACTCCCCAATACCCCTTACCCCAGACACATTCTCCGCCACTAAATCCACGCTAAGATAATAACTTTAGGTGAAAATTGGGGTCAGGGAGGGGTGGGGTGGGGGGGATTTGGATACCTGGCAGGTAATGTACACAATAATTGACTGTTGAAGTCCCTTTAGTGGTTGCAACATGCCATTTGTCTTGGGGGGGGGGGGGTTTGGCTATAAATATACATGTAGTACTGTAGTATGTGTTGAATTACATAACTGATTTGTACCAACAATTACATTCTACAGCTCTATCTCACAGTACCTACGAGTGTGCCCTAAAGGTATCTGATTTAACCATTTAACTTGGTTTTTAACCATATTAGTTTTAACCATGAAGATCAATTTTAATGTTAAACCCAGGCTCAAACTTTCATATAAAACAATAACCAACAAATGAAGAAGAAATAAAAAAAGAAAGAAATACAAAACAGAGAAGAAGAAGTAAAGCAAGTCCAGTTATTGACATTACCTGCATATTCCTGTGGTATCAATTTCCAATGGAGTATTTAGCAAAGATTTAAATTTAAAATCCAGACTTCCATGGCCGATAAATTCCAACGGCTTGGAAATTAAAAGTAAACGATAATCGCTAACACTGAGCTACTGTACCTCTGATCCACATAAAAATCTTGACTGGAACTTTCATTTTAAACTAGGTTGTACCTCCCTCTCCCTCACAGACCCCCTATGACATGGACCCAAACTGTCCTATCATCCTTATCATCCTCCTCTTACTCTTCCCATAGAAACCAAACACACAACAGACATCCTACTCATTCATGACTGAATCGAGGAAATATTTTTTCAGACAGCGTCACCGGTGGTCGTGACTCCCATACATCATGACAGTTCTTCAGAAGTGAAAGATGTAGAATGAAAATAACAATCATAATAATAAAAACAATAATACAAAACTCAACAACATGAACTCACTTTTTTGGGCTCCTTCTACACTTTTTTTTTTTTCTCCCACTGACTATAAAAAAAAAACAACCAGAAACCAATTATTAATTCCTGTAAATCTTCCTCCACACAGCATTCATCGAGCACCACACAGACGGACTGACTGACTGACTGACAGAGCGACCGAGAGAAGGAAAAAAATCTGTATATATCCGTCCAGGCTGCCTTGTGGCTTAGAAATAATCAAGTAGGTATATAATCCAACAAAAAAAACCCTGGTGAACAGCAGAGATAGGAAAGCGAGATTGACCCCATCAGAACTGCAGTATATAATGAAAAGCTCACACTCTCACTCTAATGTCTAGTTTAGTACTGTCATATATACACACAAAATTCACTGCCAGTCTCACACACACAAAAAATCACACACACACAAAACTCAACTGGCACACTGTACAATGCAATATATGACTCAGCCCACTCAATATACAACTGACCTTACATTACTCTGTTGCTTCCAGGAACTCTTCAACATTTGATATTCCTGAGAGGGATGTGCATTCTGTTGTTAAAGCAGTATTAGGGACTATATCTTGACTGACAAGAAAATCACTATATATAATAAGGCATACAACACTGATCAAATCAAAATATCGTCACATAAATATTAAGTTCCTTTAAAGATGATCTAGCTTTTACATGGCTATATGAGGCAGACACAACACTGACCAAACCAAATATCATTTTTGTCATTTTAGCCTTTGAAGAAGATCCTGCTAGGATTCGAAACATCAGGCCAACTTACTTTTACACATTCTCTTACACAGGCTCTCTAGTGGATAAGCAGTTTGCTAACAGTTTTTTTATTTTATTTCAAACCAAATATCATCATATAAATATATGCTCCTTTAAAGTTTTATAGTCGCGGTTTCATCTAGTTTTACACCAGAAAAGAAATGGACACAACATTGACTGAATCAAATATCATCAACAATTTACTTTTAACTATCGACAATTAATTTTTTTACCAGAACTACAAAAAAAAACTTAGAAACAAGTCATGCACATATACTGTGAGTTATAGACTAAGTTCTGCTTTAACTTTGGACAGCTATATTAAAACAGCAGACACTATCGCCAAGCAGAGTCACAGGCAAATTGTTATCCTCTTTTCACCATGGCAACTATTATAACTGCTTGGTCAAACACTGTGTCGGCATTTACCAAACTGTACTTTAAAACTCACCACACTCTGTTCGAAAGTCATGTTATTCAGTCTTCCATACAAGCCTTTCTATTTTATTCCTATTTTTTTCCCCCTATCTTTCTCTTTTCCAATGTCATCATACTCTAAAGTAATTTATTTCGTTTTTGTTTCGATAGTCTTCGAAAAATTTCCAGGGGAATAATCGACGAAATTGAAAGTATATATATATATATACAGTAGGCCCAAATACAACAGGTTCTATAGCATAGTAAAACGACCTTTTAACTTCCCCTTCGGAGAAAGTCAGAATTTGTATCACCCTGAGTGACTAATAACATTTTCCAGAAAAAACAAAGTCATGAAGAATGCCATCTAAAATATCACAAACAGGTAAACCACTAACTGTGGTATTCGGAATGACCTCTACTTCTTTTACTAGGGCCAATACGATGACACAAAGTATGTTAGATATGCCAAACTGGCCAGAAATACTTTACAAAAAAATAAAACTATTAAAAAACAATTGCTGATGTTTTGAAAGCAGATCTATGCTGTTGATCTAAATACAAACGGTATGCACTGATTCCCAAAACAGTATAACAAATTCAGCTAGGGTAGTAGTAAAATGAAACATAACTTGCTTGATTATTAATCACATTCTAAGCTTTGGAAAATGACCAGTAGATTTGGAAGGAAAACTGGATACTGAGGTCATGGGGTCAGCTGTGGCTGCAGTGAAAACTAGGATAGTGTGTTAGTGTAGTAGGAGACAGGTAAGAGAGGAGTGAAGTAAATACCATGGTTACCAATGGTTGTGGATGAGGGAGATTGAATTGTGTTACGGTATAGTATCTGCCTGTATAATTGATACATTAAAGAGCTAACAGTTTGACAAAGACGCTATCAACCCATACCATTCCTGTGCTTTCAAGTGAGAATTTGAAATATTCCTTAACAAAACTACCATGTAGCACAGGCACGTAGCAAGGAATTTACCAAGGGAGGGGCGAAAATGTAGGCAAACTATCAGAGCCGTAGATTCGGCATTGCAAACTATCTAAGCGTAGCGCCACCATGGTTGGCGCGAAGCGTACAAGAAAATTTTGGCTGAAAATGCCTCCCAGATTGCTGGAAATGGCACTTCCCAGGCCTTGTAAGTTGCATCTTAGCATTTTTTCTTTTGAAATTACTAGCGATATCATAAAAACATTAAAAAAAATTTAAAAATATGCTTAAGGGGGGTGGCTGCCCCCTTTGCCCCCCCCCCCTTGGTTACGCGCCTGATGTAGCATATAGGATAGCAATCATCTTGAAATCATTTGTTAACTCAGTACGCCAGATTATGGCACACAGTTTTAGTATATGATACAAGTCATGTCATTGTGCAAATTATGCCCTCACCGAAGTCAATCAGGAAACATGGTTTGGGTGACCTCTAGACAGAGTCCGGTATATTTGTGTGTGCATATATTTCCAACTCATTACGTTTTCAATTATATGTAATAATGTTAATCATTAGACACCAAAACTTCTTTCACTGTTGTTTGTGTAAAGTATGCCACAAACAAGACTTAACACCTCAGAATCAGAGATCAAAGAATCAGAATCAAGGAACGAAGTTAATTCAGAAGTTACAGATTTAAACGATTGGACAGGATACAAATGCTATACACGAAGATGCTTCTAGAACTTTGGCTGGCAAAATGAGGAGGGACAATCAGTGACCAAGTCTCTGCGGGCATACGCTGCTAGACAGGTTACCAGATAGTCTAGACACCCAGAGCGAGAGTGCTGAGGTAATGGGGAGACAGGTAAATGAGGAAGCAAAGTCAATTCAAAATGTTTGTACTAAAATGGCAAAACAATGTGAGAAGAGAATTTTAGGTATTTGTGGCTTTTGTGTCACTAATGCATCGGCTTCAAAAACAGCAAAAACTATATCCAGGTATCAACATCTTCAAACCTAATAGGCCTATACGTGTGATTTATAATGATTTCAAAGTTATCTTGTCTGTAGATACAGCAGGGGACAGTGGCGGAGCGTCCATACAGTTAGGGGGCGAATGCCCCCCCCCCCCCGGGGGCGAATGCCCCCCCCCCCCCTGACAGACTCAAATGGACTGCTGGCGCCCTTTTCAGCTTTTTACCACTTTTTACTTATTCGTGATTATTGACTTTATTATTGCACTCTCATCTACTTATTGACTTTTGTCACATTTTGTTGGTGTAATTTTCTGACAAAATGCTCTAAAGGCGGTCTTGTGATAAAGGGCATGCACTTTCATCACCCATATAAACTTCAGAGTTGTCACAAATGGCGATGACACCTATTTATTCTTCGTTTATCGGCATTTCCAGCGATCTAAGGAGTATCTTGACTCAAAAAATTTCTGTACGCTCCGCGCCAACCTATGGTGGCGCTCCGCTTAGATAGTGTCGAAAGCGCCTCTACAGAACATTCTCGCCCCCTCTGACCAATACCCCTAGCTCCGCCACTGGCAGGGGAAGGTTGTTAATTGCAGGGACATCAAATTTAGCCGACAGATTCTTCTGTTCAAAGCAGTATCGAAGGCTCTCAGTTTTTGTCAATTTCATAAACTGTACCGTTGTTCCTATGTACAACAACCATCGTATATATAATAATAATAATAATAATCATAATAATAAATGAGACTTATATAGCGCCAAATCAGTAAACAAAAGTCACTGCTCAAGGGGCTTTACAAAGAAAGCAGATTAATTTACAAAAGAACAAGTGAAAAGATGGGGTCTTAAGTAGACTTTTGAAAGTAGAAAATTTATAGCATGTTCGAATGTGATCTGGTAACTTGTTCCAGAGATAAGAGGCAGAGTATTCGAAGCTTCTGTAACCATAGGTCTTCAAGCGTGGTTTAGGAACAGTTCAATACAGTTTGTTGGAGGAACGAAGTGTGCGAGTTGGAATATACGGCAAGAGAAGTTGTGAGAGGTACACAGGCCCTTCCAGATGATGAGCACAAAAGGTGAGAAGAAGTAGTTTATATTGAATTCTGTAGCTGTACTATACTGTACTGTACTGTTACTGTACATACTGTAATTCGTTCATTGTTGCACAAGTTTGTACAGAGATTTTGCCCATCTTCTTGCACCTAGCACAATGTTGCTTTCATTGCAATAATGTATACCACCGGATAAATTATATCCCTGAACTGTATTCGACACCCACATCTTCTGGTACAACCCAATTAGTGCTCAATATATGCACTAGTTTGTTAGAACATCTGTCACATACATGTGTGTATTGTTGTAGCCTTAAATAATATCGTATGATATGTACAGTACCCTCGGAAATTTAGCCACCCCGGCGCAGTCCCAACACCATTCAGTGTGCTGGTAAATAGCAGCATACCCTACCAGCTTGGCAGGCTAAAAATAGACTGTATATTCCTCACAATTTATTTCCTTACACAGCCAGTCAATGTGTTGTGTGTGTGTATCGTTGTGGTAGTAGTAGTAGTAGTAGCTGGTTATAGACTCCACATTACATTACCAGTTTGATATCTGTATCGCACTACTCACAAATCCTGGCACCTGTTTATGTTTCATGTGAATTGTAACGGGCCGGCGGAGTGCGTGCCTTGTGGATGTCAAATTCTCTTTGTGAGAGTTTGATTCCATAGTAAATCATGTACATATGTGTATATATATACTGTAGATATACTGTATGCATACCTACATGTGAACTTTACACTTGAACAATTTATAATTCCCAGGGTCTCTCCTGCAGTAAGTACATACAGCAGTAGTCAGTGACAATGTTTACTCCACTATTCCAGTCAGGAGACTGCAATGTATACAACACAGCAGTACACATCAGTACACATCAGTACACAGCAGTACACTGCAGTACACTGCAATGCAGTATACAGCAGTACACTGCAATGCAGTACACTGCAGTACACTGCAATGGGCAGTACCCCTCTTTACACTGTAACTTGCACTGTATACTGACCAAACCGTCCATAAAGTAATTATCATAAAGTCATTTGGATGGATCCTTCATTTAAAACAAAGATTCAAAGAAACAAGTCATTAATCATGTTTTCTTGCAGTTTCAAGGTTCTGAATGTTGGATTCCAAAAATAGATAAAATACAGAAATGGAACAGTTACAGAGTCAGAATGTACAAATTAAGCTGCTATGTACAGTTGTATATACATGTATATCACTGCATTTGTTTAGCAATTTCTCCACTTGGCATAGCATCTTGCTATGCTACACCGGACAATTATTCCCCTATGAGGTCTAGTTGGTTATAACCAGGCTTGCAGCAAGTTCATGCTCACACATAAGCATAATAGCTGGGCTATCTAGCATAGATCGATCTTAACAACTCTGGGGCGGCTCTCATATCGGCCCAAACTTGCGTAATCTCTACTGTTTCACCGGCCTCCGACTCGACTTAACAGGATCTTGTGAAAGTGCTGACAAGCTTGCGAACACACCATGTGAACTTACTGTACATGATACAGGCCCCCTTGGGTGATTAGACAAAAGGTTTTCACAGTTTGTGCAGATTGACCGAACGGACAAAAAACAAGTTTAGGGAAAGACAAGTTAAGGTGCTTAATTTAAACAGATTACAGTAGTCTGAATCAAAACTTTGAGAGTACGTTTCAGAAAATTCTCTTCTTCAATAATTACATGCTAAGCCGTACCCTGGTGATCAAACCCCATGGTACCGTTATGATTGGCACTGGACAGGACTGACATGACAGTGCCCTTTGTTGATCTGGACACACCTGGATTGCCCCCTCCCCCCCCCCCCTCCCGCCCTGCTTTCCTTTCCCTGTCCTCATCCTCATGGATTTGTACTTGGAACTCGGGGGTCACTCAAATCCAGTTCACTCGCAACATGATATGGAGAGAGAGAGCGTTTAATGTTTAATGAGTCAGGAAACAAATTAACATTTACCCGAGCTCTAACAGATTGCGCGAAACAACAAACCCCTCGAGATAGAAAGGGAATCACACAGGTTACGGTCAAAGTCATTTCCTTCCCAAGTTTCAAATTTCCTCACTTTTAAAAAAGTGAAAATTTACGCCCTTTCCTGGTGTGCACTGTAGTATCAATCGTTTCCTTGAGAGATCGTATAGCGTGCAAAATAACTGTACAGCGCGGTATGTATCCTGACATCATACAAATCATGATACGAAGATCCAAGAAAACCGTCCTGATCGAATTACGTAGATAATAAATCGAAACACACAAAAAATAACGAACGATGCTGACACTTTGGGTCAGGAGAATGAGAAGGGGCATTGACCAGAGGGGTAAGGTCATAGAGGGCGCACAGCGTTAAAAGGTTACTAGTTCATTTCTAGACACGGTAATCATAATAATTAACAGTTCTTATATAGCACAACTTACAATAAAGTCTCGCCGCGCTGTACTTAACCCTGGTCATTGGTAACTTGTCGCACCTACACACCAAAGTGTGTACAATTCAAACAACTCTCCTGGGGCACCACAGTGCACCACAGCCACGTGTCCCCTGGGGCACTTCCCATAGGGTGCAGCCACAAACCGGCGCATGCAACTATATTTACAAGTCACCTCGCAAGTCCCCATTTATACACCTGGGTGAAGAGAGGCAATGGAGATAAAGTGCATTGCCCAAGGACACAACTCAATGATCTGGCCAGGGCTCGAACCTGTAATCCTTAGATCACAAGTCCACTGCCTTAACCACTTGACCACAACGCCAACGGTTGTGGGGAGACAGGTAAGCGAGGAGCGAGGTTAATTTGACCGTTTTCATTTCACATGACAATATATTAATAGTATATATTGTACCCAAAGTGTTTAGAACCTCGGCTTTTTACTCAAATTTTTTGACCTGCTGGGATCTTACGGGACCTACGGTAACCAATTCACCAGAGTGCTGAGGTTGTGAGGAGACAGATAAGCAAGGAACAAAGTCAATACGGCCATACTTGGTCCCTCTAAATGTCTTCAGTTGCAACATATATAACATAAAACATAAAATTCAAATTTTAGGGAGTATATGTGTATGTATTTAAGTAAAACACAAAACTATATTTTTATAAAGATAGAAAAATCATCAGCCCGGTGCACGTCTTAAATATCAACAACTTCCCAGGTTTACCCTCGAGCATTCTTTAACTAGTCACCTCACACAGATCGAAGCAAAAAATTCTTGTCTTTTCGACAATTTCACCTCACAATTTTGGGGATTATTATGAGAAAACTCCACCCAAAACTTTTTGTCCTTGAATATTTTTTTTTATTTTTTATCTTTGCTTTTGCTTTTGCTTTTGCTTTTGCTTTCTCAGTTCTCTTTGACAAACACCGCTGTGTATTTTTTTGTCGAAATCTCAAAGTCTACCTTTCCTGCAGTAAACTGTTCAACACAACACCTTTCAACAATCCAGTAAATCCCACCCACCAAACAACAGTTACACATATTTTTGGACTTTGTCATCAGTAGTAGTACCATTGTCCACATACACTGCACACAAAGCCTTTTCCTCTTTTTTTTTTCTTTTCTTTTTTACGCTTATGTTTCTTCGCCCCCCCCCCCAATTTTTTTTTGTATTCCTTTTTCATTAAGAATAGTAATGCAAGCAAACAGACAGACAAATGTGTATGCTTCAGTGAGTATTAAGCCTTGACATCAATGCGTACAGTAGCCAGTATTACTGTACACAGAAGCTGTGGTAAGGAAAGCCTGCAACAGTGGATTGTTCCACTCTGGAATAGGGGGATGACAAAACTGGATGAATCTTAAGTATTGGGTATTTCTACGGTGCTGTACACACACACACACGCATATATATATATTTATATATATTTATATATATATATATATATATAGAAACCATGTACTCAATGTCAATGACATGATTAGGGATATTCCCCAAGGAACAAGATTCACTTTGAACACAAACCTTATTGAAGCACCTCTTGACACTCTTCATCCCCCATCGGTTTATTTTGGCAAGTAAACCTTTTTGCGTTTTTCCCCTTGAAATGGATCAGTGGATAACCCTGCCGACATTTAAAATGATTCTTCAAAACACTTTTCTTGCAGTGCAGTTTGTTTTTAATACTTTCTGTAAAACTGTAATGTACTAAATTAACAGGGATGTCTTCTTGGCGTTATTAAAAACATAAATGTATTATTTTATTTGAATCGGATTGGAACATTTGGCAGACCAACCCTGCCAATGTACTCTACTCTGCACTCTTCTTGGTTTTATCCAAGAACAACATCATACAGAGTATCCTGTATGGCTGACTATATGAATTTAGTTACTAATAGTTAATAATGAGTTCATAATAAGGCTGCACCTTATCGCCTGAGGTAGAAGCCATTAGGTTTTGAATTTTTTTTAAATACGAGACCAGTTTAACCATGATAACCTTAATTTGCACTATTTTGCATATATTTTGCATAACTTGTACTATCTGGCAAAAAACACTTGAGTCTTAGAGATGAGCTACAGGCATTCAAGTACACGCTTTGTGTAAAAATACTTTCACTGGTTTTATATAGTTAACCAGATGAGCTATTAATAGTTAACAATGTCCGACCTTTTGACAAACTTCGCCGCATTTGGGGGAGGGGGTGGGGGGGGGGTGTTTCAGTAGCTTTCATTGTTGTGCTCAGACTAGGTCTGCACACCTCGAGTCCAGAGAGACAGCCTGATTCTCAAACAATGAAAACATCGTTGATTTGTTGAAGTGAACATATTTGGGGACGGTCCCTTTTGAACTGATTGATGTTTATGTGCATCACGGTTGCATGAGCCGTGCATTTACCGACCGCATGGATTATTCCGGATTTGAAGATTGACTATACAATCATCCGCCGAACAAAATGAAAACAAGTACTGTACGCTTCTAACATGTATGGTTTGATTTAAAGTACGGCTTCAAACACAATATTCCTTTTGATACTGTATATATGTTTAAGACTGTTATGAAACGCTGCTATTTAGAGGTGCTTTTAATTTGTGAGAAATGACCTTTAAATCATTTGAGGGTCATCAATTAAAGTGGCTGGGCTACTTAGTCTAATACACACAGCTGACCGTAAGGTCAATTTTTTCAGATTGAAACAATGGGAAAGCAGTGTCACACCTTTATGGCCCTCGGATGACATCTTTACAATGTTTAATTACATAATGGTGTTGTAGTTGGAAGTTCATCCAAGTCTGTTGTGCTGTTATATTAATTTCAAAAGGGACATATTTTTTTGGAGATATTAAGGATTTGTAAAGCAATGGATTAACATTAACATTAAGACAAGCACTGAGGAACCGAGGTCATCATCAACTTTAAAGTCTTAAAGAAGCGTTAAAGAGATGTAGCTGTTATGGTGAATACCATGAAAATAGGAGAACAGCTGTACATATATAATACCATAGAACCATTACTAGAGCTCCAATATTTCTTGGACTTTAACATATCAAGAGTAATATTCTGACTTAAGTCATCCTTTGCGGTTAGTTATAAATATGAGCATGATGAAACTTTTCTTACAAAATTGCCTCTGACAATCATTTTTTTTTTTAGAATTTGAAAACACAGTATGTTATCCTCCACACGTATCCTCTTCCGGGCGTACTCAAAAACACAGAAATTTAATCATCATAAGTTATGCGTCCATCTGTATATATACATGTACAACGAAGCACCGATACCACATGTTAACTGAAATTTCTACAAGGCCTGGTATTAAAGTACACACCGATTCATACCAGCGAAAAACTACGGCCAGGGCTGGGTAGACAGTCTAGTTTTCCCTTACCGTACTACAGGAATCAGTACTAACACTGTTTAAGGCTATGTACTGTACTGGCAGCCTTTATATGTACAATGATGACAACAAAAAAACACCCTGAAATTTCAAAAGTGACAACACTCCATCTAGTAATAATACATGATTGTACAGTATGTACAGCAGCTTTTGAAAAGGAAACATTTTGTCTACATGGTGCACAAGATGTAGGGGTACAAACTTCTCTTTTGGGGGGATGCGTCGAGACATCACTATGTCAGCTGTAATGTATGAGCAGGGGCTTATACTTAGTCTTGTTAAGACCCTAGTATGAACAGCCTAGTGTACCTTTCTTTTTCACAAAGCTATTTTCCCGTTGCTATTTGCTGTACTGTCCAGAGAACGCCCGCGGCAACGCTTTCGATTGATACTAGGGTCTTGCACATTTCTCCCAAGCTATTTTATGTTTTCCTCTGATTTTGGAAGATTTGCTTCGGAAAAGCGCGGAAGCCAATCAGGTTTGCCAATTGGGCCCACTTCTCCCAAAATGTTTGTTCAAGCCCTGTCTACCGCAGTCAACAATCACTTGGCCTTCGGTCACAATCACATGGCGGGGACGGTCGCTAATTGCTGTGGAAGAAACATGATCTCACATGACACGCAATTTTGTAATGATAATATGAATAAAGATTTTGTGGTTTGCATTTAAGTTCACGCCCCTTTTTTGGAGAAATGTCCAAGACGTTTGTATTGGACAGATCCTCGGGCATGTGAAATACAGTGGGCAAGCAAATTCGTGATAAGAAACGGACTCTGAGGTATGTACAGTTTACACGCGAGAAAAAGAGTATTACAAACGACTTGGCCAAGACTTAGGCTTACACTGTAATAGTTGCATTCATGTGCATGGTGAAGGATAACATGTAAAGTACTATACTGTACAGTATAAGCCACCTCCCAGAGAAAAAACATCACAAATATCAAAAACGAAATATCAGCATATATCAAAACGAAAAGACGCCCAAAAGCTTTAGAAGCTGACATGTAAAATTCAGTTCCACTCCGTTGGTTCATTTTGAAGGTCTTGAATTTAAAACGTGACTTGCAAGCGGCAGAATTTTAATTCAAATATATCTATCATGTCATACTGTAGTCTGCTTAGAGAAGAAAAAGAGAAAACATTTGAGTGCTTGTTAAATAGTGTTTTCTGTAATTATTGAGGTTTCCCCTTTAGGGAAACAAAAACTATATATCTTTAGAATGCCCCTCTAAGGCTATATATTTGACTGGATAGTTTCTGCTCCTCGGGGTTATTAGCCTTAGCCTGCTCATTTAAGTTAATTTATTGCTTTAAAAAATGTATGTGTTTTAGCCAGAAAGGGTAAAGCTACCGTGAAGTTACGGTATAGACAGCTACTGTTAAGTCATGGTATGGACAGCTACCGTGAAGTTACGGTATTGACAGCTACCGTGAAGTTGCGGTACCTGTAGACCTTGTTTTACCTTTTAACAATATTTTTCCCTGTTCAATACAATATTAATATTGTTTGGTACTTTTAAAAATGCTTTCAATCAAATCATGTACAAGACTGAAATCAATCAGAATAATACTTTCGAAAAGGCAATGAAATCATCGGCTAGAGGAAATTGGTTTCAAACTAACCTAGAGCTGGAACACAAGTCCTGTTGCCTACCAACTTGGACATTTTAATCCATGCTTGGAAATTTTCATACATATGGCCTCAAGTTGTAATAGTGACCATTTTTGGTTTTTCAGTAAGTAAATTTACCTACATATTCCGCTCGTCCCGTAAATTTTTAGAAGGTAAGTGCTTAGAATTTTATATTTTTTTTTATATTTTTTTTTTACTTCTAATGTGGTAGTTTCTAAACAACTCTGTTACATATCAAAGCTTCAAAACAACAATGACACATACACATACACACACACACACTCACACACACACACAAACAAAGCAATTTCCCTAAAGATAGACCTGTAGACCCAGGTACTCGCAAAACCCTATTGTCTGTCAATTGTGTCAGGTCAATTTTCTGACAAAATTTCACAAAAGAAACCGCAACAGTCACCCCAAAGAAAAATCTAGTGACTTGATCTGTGAAATTGTGTAATTGTGAAATTGTGGAATGTAGTCTTGAAAAAAAAAAAAAATTCTGTTTTATAAAAAGATCTAGAGTCTACCATACAAGTCTCGCTCGAGGTCAGATGAAATCGTGCCAAATTCAACCACCCATACATACTTTATTTTATACTTACAAATCAACAATTTACTTTAATATATACACTGAATAAAGAAGATCTATACACTTTAAGTTTGGCTTCCAGGGCAATATTTTCATGAATTTTTTTTTTTTTAAAGTTCAATGCTTATATTGATTTCTGAATTCTGCAAGCATGCTGGAATGTGCTGACCAAAGTCATTTTAAAACCAACGGTCTCTATGAGAGGTATAAACCATTTGACCAGGCTACAGTTAATGCTGATTACACAACAGTAAACCATGACTATTACTGCAGACCTAACCGAAAAGTACATCCACACCAAATCCTACTGTGAATAATGTGTCCATAGCCTTGGATAAAATACTGACTTCTCAGCAAATTTTCAGTTCAGTCAAGCTAATTTTATTCAAATGTAAATTTCGTAATGAAAATGTCACCGAAACATTCAGATATATATAATATGTTGTACAATACATATGTTTTTCATAGGTCTTCCAATGCTTTTCATGTAGTACTGACTACTGTATCAAGAATTTGAACACTGTACATCAAGTGAAAGATATTGTATCAACTTAGTACGGTATGAGTGTATAAGATCATTTTTGTTTTTAAAAGTACTAATCGACATCCAACGCATTTAACCAGCTGCTTAAAGGAGGGACAACACACTGCCAGCAAAATGCAAGGGGACGGTGTTTATCTTCCGTGGGTGGAATATCTTCCTGTATATCCTGTGTTTTTACCTTGGAGACTATCTAGAAACAAATTCTGCAAATTTTTTGTTTCTCTAGCAGCCATGCCACCTTAAGGAAGAAGAACTTGTTGGTTCCTTTACTTTAAGATTGCTATATGAATTTTCTAGTCATAACATATCCTGAGCAACAGGACCAAGTGGTTGTTTACTTCAAGCTTTTTCAAAGATTGTAACTCATTTTCTCTAGACCTGCTAATATTGTGAAACTCAGACCAACTGTATACTTCTGGAAAGTATTTTGATACATATTTTATAAAGACTACAGACCTGTAGTCTCGCTCCCAACGAGTAGAAGAGCAGTTAGTCTGTACAAAAAGACAACTTTGCTTTATTGTGTCTCTCTCTTAAATTCCAAAAGCTGGCCAGTGAGCCGAATCCAGCCCACAAAGGTCTTAAATCTGGGCCTGCAAAGTAAAGCTTGGACCGCTTGTAACCTGAGCCTTTAATTAGAATAATTCTATATGCCTGATATATACTGCATGATTTATAAAGCTGAGATTTAGTTCAGATATAGAGTTAGAGGGGCTTGACGTTTCGATTGCTAGCATGATCTCATCCAGAGGCTACTGAACACGAAACAAAACTTAGAACACATGAAGAGACACGGACGAACAGATAGTTTAAAGGCATTAAAGACTCGCCCCGAACCCTGTGCGGCAATCTGAAAAAGTTAACTTTCTGTTGCTTGCAAGTGACGTTTTGTTTGTGTCGCTACAAAATGTAGACAGTAATAAAACGTGATACCTTGTTATCTTTAGCTGGACCTGAGATGTCCATCGCTGTATCGTTTATATATACGCTGTGCTGTGGGTATTGACGCAGAGCTGTATGTACTGACTACACTAGTGTCTCATTACCGACGGTAGCAAGCTGTGTGTGTATTTTCTGGGATCAATGGTGGTGTCTAACACTTCTGTTACACCTCATTCGAAACTAGGTCAGATTACCGGCATTAGACGTTTCTTTTTGCGCGAGTCCATTCACACCCTTTAACTCGACAAACTGTCAGTCTGTGTTTCCATTGTGTATCTATCTACAGTAAATGTGTGTTGCAATAGATAAGCAGTTTGATATAGCTTTTCTCTCTCTCTCTCTATCCAGCTAGAACATAAAAACCAGTCAGATGATGCAAATTTATGAAATCAAGGACATATATCTCAACGATAACATAACATGGATGAAGGGAGGTCATTTTTCTACGTTAATTTCCTAGGTAATTTGCAGGACTCCTCGTTCGAACGAGTCAAGCAAATCCTCTAAGTACTGCAAAACACAAATTGCACAGAGGCAGGCCATTTTCTAAGAGCTGTTAATTCCTAGGTTTGATGTCTGTTTGCACCCTCAGTTGAATTTTAGTCAGGCAAACCCCTATCCGGAAAGATAAACTAATTGAGGGGAGAGGAGGTTGGTAGGAGAGGGGAGGAGAGGTTGGTAGGAGAGGAGAGGTTGGTAGGAGAGGAGAGGGGAGGTTGGTAGGAGAGGAGAGGGGAGGTTGGTAGGAGAGGAGAGGGGAGGTTGGTAGGAGAGGAGAGTGGAGGTTGGTAGGAGAGGGGAGGGGAGGTTGGTAGGAGAGGAAAGGGAAGGTTGGGAGGAGAGGTTGGCAGGAGAGGAGAGGTTGGTAGGAGAGGGAAGGTTGGTAGGAGAGGAGAGAGGAGGTTGGTAGGAGAGGAGAGGGGAGGTAGGAGAGGAGAAGGGAGGTTAGTAGGTATTCTCTCCATTAATTGTTTAGGTAATGCACAGCCGTCAGTCAAGCAAATCTCTCACCCAAAACACACAACTTAACTAAAACGTGACCCTGGTCATATTTGTTAACTTCCACGGTAATACACAGTCCTCAGTTGTGTACAGTCAGTCATGCAAATCACTGACTAAATACCATAAAATTAACATGGATGAGTCAGACATATCCCTTAGATCTCTGAAAACACAAAATTCTTAACAACTGGTGGAAGGTCTATTACCTCAATTAACTGCCTACAGTATAGTATGTACAGCTACTGTAGACATCATTACAGTAGTTTGCATGACAGGAGCAATGGTACACTACAAATGTACACATTGTATGTTTGTATGATATGGTAATGTTATGTACAGTAACTTTGTGCATTGTGTAAAAATACACACACATTACTTAGCTGTGCACTGATTAATAATAAATTACCATATATTTGTTGTGAATTTCTAATTTACTCAAGAACATCCAAACAATACAATTTTATTTTACACAGACTTGAAGACTGCTAAGAAAGGCAAAAAGCCCTATATCAACTTCTTTTCTTTTGATGCCTTTCCACAAATCATAGCACTTTAAAGAATCATTTCAACCATTTACAGAAATTGATACGGTAAAATTTAACACATGGCCAATGTCGGGGGAACTTTCCTGGCTTCGAGTGTTTTGGACCGGTTGCATCTTCTAAAATATATTTTCCATCCTGGTGAAATCCAATCAAATATACATGTAGTTAAAGGACAGCTAAGGAACCCAACACAGGAACACTATTCTTACCTTTATCCAGCTCTGAATGAACATTTGTGATCATCTGCGACATCGGAGGTTTCAGTATACCAACATACTGTATGTAGGATGGATTCGTGAAATCCGCTATTAAAGGCATTGTAGTTTCGCCCCAAATCGCGTGCCGCCCTCTGCAAAAGTTAACTTTCCGTTGCTTGCAAGTGAAGTTTTTCTCTTGTCGCTACAAAATGCAGACAATACATAATGAAACGTGATACCTTGCTATCTTTAGCTGGACCTGAGATGTCCATCGCTGTACTGACTGTACACTAGTGTCTAATTACCGATGGTAATTGGCTGCACCACCAAAATACAACTTAACAGAAACTGCTTTGAAAGAGATATTCTCTGAGTGGTACTTATCTAGCCAAAGGCATCACAATTGAAAGTGATGGAGAAGCCTCACTTTGTCGCTAAAACTAGCGATTTACAGAAATTTCAAATTGAATTAAACTTCTTTCCAGGCAAGAAAATTATGTCAACTGGAGTATTGTACTGAACTATGAAATTGGAATAATAATGGAGTCAGGCTAAATCATGTTAGCTTACTGTCATTAAGCAAAGTAGCTAAAATAAGGCATCCGGATGAGCCTGAGAACTAAAGAAGAGTCCAACCTCCCTACCTAGGAGTAGGGATAAGTAGGGCCTCCACCCAGCTTAGGGTAGCTCATTTCTATAAATATTATTGAAACATGCTCTTAAATTTATAAATGCATTCCATCAGGGGTTAAACCAAACATTTTTTTTTCCTTTTATAATTATTTAATCTTCAAAAATCACAAGTGTCATTAAAGGCAGTACTCTTATAAACCCTGGGTTTGAAAAGCAAGAGTACTCCCAGAGAAAGCAACCCTACCCTCCCACCCACCTACAACTCGGAAAAGAAACCACATCTCGGCCAAATGTTTAAAAACTTGCTAACATACCATTAGGCATTGCTAGAAGTTAACACTAACTTAGTTAGGCTAGGCCTAGGCGCTTCAACTTACACCTACTGTATACACTGTAGGCCCAATTGAACAACTATACAGATGCAGATTATAAACGATTCCAAAACCCCTCTAAAAATAATGGTAGTTACCAAGGTCTTCCAATGGCTTTATTTCTAAACCTGCGGTAGATTTAGCCAAATGAGGTAATTTCTTTTTTGGCAAGATTACACCGATACGTAACGGTGAGCGATTCATGAAAAATGGAAAAATGCTTTGCGCTGTATCTTATCATTATACTGTCAGTTAAAAACGTTACCCGATAAAGTGAAACATACCTCGCATTTGTGCAAAAACGAAACGCTAAGAATTAATCAAGGGATCGAAGCGCTGTAATGGTGAATAGCTAATGAGGAAACCCCACAAGGGAATCCCGAAGACAGTACAGGATTCCTTAGGATTCCCTGTAAACAAGTAACATTTCTCTTCATAATCTCATTAATTCAACTCTTAAACTCTCTCGGCATTCCTAGGCCCAGAAGTGCTTCAAAAATTAGAATGATTTCTAATGTTGTACTTACGTTTCAATGGCTTTGGATTCGACTGTTTTTGACGTGGCATGGCTGACTCGAAACCACTGAAAAGCCCTCCGAGCGGAGCAGGGAAATCCCACCGTGTTCCTTAAATTTCGACCGCAACAAAAATTGACAGTCATCAAAAATGCAAGATTTAACTATGGAAACTCCATCTTCAAAACATTTTCGACCTAAAATCAGTTTAAAACCATAAGAACTTAGGAAATTCCTTGCTTCGTCGCGACGTTACAATCCGGCTGTTTCACTGTTTAGTCAGCCTTTACTGCTTATGTTGCGTGTAGCCGGGACAGCAGTAGGCCGTGTTTGTCATAATATCGTGCCACTGTACACTAACTGACGCTGCAATCATTGTGTCCGATCTGTCTGTGACGATGACGTCATCGAAGTGCTGAATAAACATATGTGTACTTTTTGACGGAAGTGGGGTTGCCATGACAAATTCTTTTCATTAACGATTTACACACATTGGGGGTTTCTCCCAAGTACAGGAATACAATAGCTAAAGCGATGATACATCCAGGCTTGCAAAATAACCGTTAGGAAGCCTTCTCGCCCATTTCTTTCTCATCTAGGTAGGGCGAAAACTAGGTAGACCTCAACTTTATCGGTGCTAATTAATTTCCATTGCAGGCTAAGCAAGGTAGTGACAAGGAACGATTAAGGTCATTAAAGGTCAAGTCAGGGGAACAGAAAACGTAAACGGAAATCCCTTTTCTCTATTCCAAGAAAATATAGCCGATAAAGACCACGAAGGCCACGAAGGACAGCTCTAGCAGGAGAGTTAGAGCTAAAATCGGGCAAATTAAAATAAGAATACGTGACTGAAACTAAAAATTGCCCCTAAATTCTGTCTAATTTTACTCATCTTCTATCGTTCATTGGTCATTTAACTGTTTGCCCATCTGTCCTTTCAAATTTGTCCTTAGTCTGTTTTCGTTTCTCTCAAGAAAGATCATTCTAGGATCGAAACGTCAGGCCCTCTAATTGTTGTACGGCTTTTGTTAATGGTCCCTGGGGGTTAATGCCCGCCCACCCCCCCCCCCCGACTGGTCTACGCAGTTGCGCCCCTATTCTACCTTCCGTCTCGGTTGGGATTTTAGTTACATATTTTGATTCGCTAAAGGGGCGTTACCGTATGCATACTAGTGCTATAATTGCCATCATGTTACTACATTTGTTCAGTACAACTTTAAATATTGTCGAGGTATGCGATATTACGTGCGTGCACTTTATTTAGACATTCCCGTTTCGTACCCGTAAATTTTCGTGCATGGGGGATTTCTGGGGGGGGGGGGGGGGGGGGGGGGGGGGGG
>JAIPMN010006696.1:8459-34149 GCA_020650975.1 Apostichopus californicus
AATAGTGGGGCGAAGGGGGTGGAGGCAGAGGCAGTGAGGTCCCAACAGGAAAGGTGCATTTAATAGGGAGTAATAACTGTCTCAACCAGAGAGAGTTGACTTTATTTCATGGGTGAAGAACCTCTCTGTATCAAAAGTTGCCATTGAGAACGAAAGAATGAAGAAGCAAAAAGCCTTTGCATTATACTGTTTTGAGTTTTTAGTTTTAAATTTTTCTTTAATTGCCCCTTCAGCTGAAAAACCACGTCTGGCTCTTTGTGAATTGTCTGGTCGAAAACCCGACCTTTGACTCGCAGACCAAGGAGAACATGACGCTCCAAGCCAAGAAATTTGGATCGAATGCTCCCCTCAGCGACAAATTTCTGAAAGCTGTAAGTGAAACTGCTCATGAAAAGATTGACCAAATCGACAGATTGGAAATATTGGTTATAGAAATATTGAATTCCTCTGACCAGGAGATCTGGTAACGGTTTAATAATAAGTATTTTTAAGCTATTTCTGGCACAGGTACTGTTCCGTATAAGGCACTAGACAGTCAGTTAATTATCAGTTAAATATTGCTATCATATTCCCAAACTTTACGTATCATTCTTTATATCAACTCTTCTGCTAATTTCTCTTCTTTCGTAATTTTTTATATTATTTTGAATATTGGTTTCTAGAATCCTAGTCCATTATTCTCTCATTGCCTTTCGTTCACAGGTAACCAGCGTCGGTATTGTTGAAAGCGTCACAACGTGGATGAAATTCAAGCAACAGGTAGGGTGAGAAAATATATTTAGCACAGACATGTACATGTTTTTAGTCTGTTGAATCAGGACGATTTCTATAACATCAGCCCAATATTATCGCTTATTATCAGCAAATTTGTTGAGACTGCTATCAGAACTCAAAAACCTGTACAGTTACTGATGAGTGAGTCGTAATTCAGGAAATGCCAGTGAAAACTGGATTTAAGCCAGTAAACTTTTCAAGCACTAGCTTTTTCTTTTTTTGACCTAGTGGCTAAAATCTTGCAATTCAAGGCATGTATTATTTATTTGCCATCGATGGCTCTACCTCTGTGCTGCCCTCGATCACCCAAACGCTCTACCCCGTCAATCGAGTTGATGAAGGGGCCCGCAAAATGATTGCAATCAATCTTCAACATCAAACTTAATCCGGGATCTCAAATAGTCCTAAACTCCACAAGTAGTGTTATGCTTGGAAGCAGCAATAGAGCAGTGAGAGGGAGTGACCTGGTCTGTCTATTTGTTGGTGCTGCAATTATTTGTCTGTCTGTCCATTTGCCTTCAAATGGATATGAATACATTAAAGCATGTATGGTACATTGCTTGTTGTAATGTTGCCTCAATGAATGAGACATTGAATTGAATTTGAATTTATTATCCACAATCAGAAATTCGGCTTACACAGGTTGTAAACGAAAAAAGAAAAGAAAAAAAGAAAAGCAATAGTATAAGTATCAATAGACTGCGATACACATACAGTAATACAAACATATATACAGCAAGTCCTACAAATAAGAAACTTATCTTCTCACTTGTGAATTAAATATATGGATAGAATTAGGCACAAATGAGTATCTGTAGCGGCCCCTAAGTGTACATGGTGGGCATAAACGCAGTCCAGAGCGGTTGTAATTGAGACATGAGCAGTTAACCCCAGGACAGCATTATCCTTTCCTGTTCTCAGGAACTTGGGTCATTCTTCTATGCAAGTGTCTTCCATGATTCATCAGCTGTGACTAGATAATCTACTACCTTTCCCCCAACCCCCACCCACACCTTATTTAACTTGTAACGACAGTTTCAGTCCTCATATTAGTTATCGGTAATTAGTTATCGGTAATTAGTTATGCAAACCGTGGCTATTGTCTTCAGTCTTTCTTTCTTTCCTCGTCTCATATAATTAGACCGAACTTCAAAAGAAGTGCCACTCGTCTAAACATTCCAAACTGAAGGGGATCCCCAAGCTGGATGACGCTAACGACGCAGGAACCCGCTTCTCCAAGGACTGCACCCTCATCCTGACAGAGGGAGACTCGGCCAAATCGTTGGCCGTGAGCGGTCTCGGCGTGATCGGCCGGGACAGGTACGGGGTGTTCCCCCTGAGGGGCAAAGTGCTGAATGTACGGGAGGCTTCCCACAAACAGGTATGCCGGTCATATATATCTTCTTCAAATCAACCACTGATTTTAAAAATGTCAATAAAATATATTTGAAAGCAGTTGTCAGGTTATTCCAAAAAAATTCCACCTCCATTTCGATTTGAAATAAACCTTTCCTATGTTTACAGTATATATGCAAATCATAAGCAAGAAAAGTGACATAGAATAATAACCATTAGTACTAAAGAGCAAAGCCCCACAAGGTTGCAATATTTTTGTTGTGATGTGATTAATACCACAATCTTCAATGTTTGATGATGGAATTGTAAGTTTAGCAGATGTTGTACCTTAGGTGTTGTTGAATTGTATGGGGGGGGGGGGGATGTGGGTAGACCGCATCGGCATTGCAATCTGGAATTGTGGGAGCCTAAAGGATGGAACAGGGTTTCGTCCAGCCCTGTCTGTCGATAATCTCAATCGTCTTGTAATTTTTTTTTCTACACTTTCGACGATGAAAATATTATAAATTTTTACAATCGATCCGTCACCGCCTGCAGATCATGGAAAATGCGGAGATTAACAACGTCATCAAGATCATCGGCCTCCAGTACAAGAACAAGTACGAGACAGCGGAGACGCTGAAGTCCCTGCGGTACGGTAAAGTGATGATCATGACGGATCAGGATCAGGACGGATCACATATCAAAGGATTACTGATCAACTTCATCCAGTACAACTGGCCTAATCTACTCAAACACAACTTTGTGGAACAATTCATCACTCCCATCGTAAAGGTAGGTCAGGCGGAGGGGAGTCAGTATTCAAAGATGGGGTGACAGAAAGTGGAGAAGAGAGTATGTCCAGAGAGGGCTTGGTAGAAGTCATTGATTGCAATAATTGCCATGTCAGAAATTTGTAGTCAATATTTATGTCAGATATTGGTATGTCACTTGTATGACTTCTTTTTTTTTTTTTGTAATATTTTTTTTATATTTTTTTTTTTTTTTTTTTTTCATTTGTATGAAATTTGTACGTCAGAAGTCTGTAGGAGTCAGACGTAGTGGATTGCTGTAAGGTTATTCTTAGCCTTCCGTCTCAAGTTAATTTTGTCGTTTTTTTTTTCCTCATCTCCCTCCATTTTCTAAGGTTACAAAGCAGAAGGACAGTCTATCGTTTTATTCCATCCCCGAGTTTGAGGAGTGGATGAGAGAAACCGAGAACTGGAAACTCTGGAAGATAAAGTATTACAAAGGTTTGAAATTTTGACCCTTTTAGGAATTCATATCAAACTTTCTGTAGTCAACAGCTCTTGTTTTGAAAAAAGTTTTGTTCTGTTCATAGTCTGTGGGTCATTTTATTTACTTTTTTTTTTTTTTGATTTTTTGTTCTAAATTGTAGTTAATATAACTTATGGCTTGCTAAATTAATTTTGGATGGTATCCTTACACATCTAAAGGTGTCAGATGCGTAATGGTTGCTTGATATGTCCCTGTCAAGCTCGACCCCCTCCCCCCCCCCTTCGCATGCAAGGCCCATGACCATATGTGATGCAACCAGTACTACTACACAGTATTTCTGCAATGACAAAACATACTGTAATTGTTAGACTTTTTTGAAGGCTGGACAACTCTCTCTCTAATATCTTGCTGCTTTTGCGGAGATTATGTTGACAGCCTGTCCTCCCAGAATGACCAATAAATGTCTTTAAATTTGACCAATTTTTTCCCCACCTCATATTTCAGGTTTGGGTACCTCCACGATGAAGGAGGCTAAAGATTACTTCTCTGACATGGAAAGACATCGTATTCTCTTTGATTACATGGGACCAGACGACGATGCAGCTATTGAATTGGTAAGGCGTCTGTTGTATCCTGAGGGGGGGGTGGGGTAAGGGGAGGGTAGGGAAGGGTCAGACTCATTATGGCAACTTGGTTGTTCAAATGCAAAACCTGTTTTAATCCCTCAATCAATCTATGAGATATATCAGGGTTCCCATGTTCGCAGAAAAGGCATTGATGTTTTAAATTCTGCTTCCCAGCATGCTAACATCATGGAAAAGGGGTAAAAATGACAAAAATCATGTAAATGGAATCATTGGAATGATCTTCTTATATTGTTGCTACCTTTGTGTAGTAATTTCATCCCATGTTCCATGAGAAAGGTCTAACAGTGATAACAACAAGAATTTCCTGAAGAAATGGGTATCCTTTATTTCCTTAAATTATTTTAATAATATTGCGTTCAATTTGGGTGATGAAGAGCTTCGTTCAGAAACTTTTCAAGAAATAAAGGTATTCTAATCAGGCAATACATTTTCATGGTATTCAGAAAGTTGAAGGTCCAGTATATCATTGGCACAATTTATTTTTCACGACTTCTTGTGATATCATCGTCTCTAATATCATAAAATTATTGACTCTTTTTTTCACCCCGCTCTGTTTTTTTTTTGTGTGTGTGTGTTTTGCACTCCTCAGGCCTTTGCCAAGAAGAAGGTAGAGGATCGTAAGGAATGGCTGACCAGCTGGTTGGAGGAGAGAAAAAGACGGAAGGAGACTGGCCTCAGTGATGTAAGCAAATTTCAAGACATCACCTGTACACTATTACTTACACTGAGATATGTAGGATGAACATCTTCTGCAAAACACAGGCATGAGCTTTTTCCGCGAATTCGCGGAATATCCGTGATTTCTTTACTACCTCGGGGACATAAACTATTATCCTAACACACTGTAGCATACACAAACTGGAACCTATACCGCACTTTTTGCAAAGTTCTGTGATTTTTTTTTTTACCTCAGGCTCATCCCTGAAAACACAATCGTAATATTTTATCTCCAGCCGGCAGTAACATACTGTATCGAAGTAGCACCATCTCTATAAGACAGGACTCAGTAACTAAAGAAAAGAATTTGAAAATTTAAATGCTTTCAGTTTTGGCTTCGCAGTTTTCTGCAAGATGTCCGCTTCGACGTCCCAGTGGCATGAGGTTAATGGTTCAGTTAGGTTTGCTTCTGTTTCAATATCTTGGGTTCTATATATTTATTTGCTCGGCCTAATTCAATACATCGCAGGAAGCTTTACTTAATGTAAAGTCATGCAACAAACGTATGCCCAAAACAAGGCAGAAAATATCTGAGAATGCACATTTCTCCACCTTCATTTCTAGAGAATTAAACTTGGTGGGGATTTCTGTTTAACAGTTGCTTCTTAAATCCATCACGATATTTTGGTTTGAAAATGTCTGTTTTTTTTGGTTTGTTACAGATCTACCTCTACAGCAAGGACACCAAGAGAGTCACTTTCAACGATTTCATCAACAAGGAACTGGTCCTCTTTTCAAATGCAGACAACGAACGATCTATCCCCTCTGCAGTAGATGGTATGTCCTGTTATTACAGCTCTCGATCTTTTTTGGACCCATCCATTGGAATCAAAGGGGTGTATTAACATCCTTGCAAATTTGTAAACGGGCCAAACTGGAAGCTCAAGTCATTTGGTCAAAGATCGTTTTCTAATGCCGCTCCTACTCTTTGGAACTCACTTCCACTGCACATCAAGTCGGCACCCAACGTTAACATTTTCAAAAACTGCCTTCCCTGAGCACTAGCGCCACTGAGCATTGGTTTTCCTCTGGATATTGGCGCTATATAAATTTGCATTTATTATTATTATTATTATTAACTCAAAACATCTGAGACTGAAGATTGAAACCAATCCAAACATTTGGCAGTATCAAACTAGAATATAGGCTGTACTTCAGGGAACGTAATTTGACGTGTGTAAACTTGGCCCAGACATTACATCATTGAAAGGCTTCCGAAAGATTTTAACCTTGCGATGACGTCCTGAGACATAACATTACATAAAGACTTCCAAAAAGTGTAAACTTAACCTTGGGATTACTTGTCAGTTTCATTTTTAAAAACGAAGCAATATTCCTTGTACTTTTGATGTTTCGTGTTCCTCTTCTTCTCCATTTTAACTCAATTATATTGTTTTTACCTTTTTTTTGCTATGGTAGGCTTGAAACCAGGCCAAAGGAAGGTCCTCTTCACAGCGTTCAAGAAGTACGAGAAGAAAGAGATTAAAGTCGCTCAAATGGCTGGTGCCGTCGCAGAAATGTCTGCCTACCATCACGGAGAGGTAAAATTACAATTGAAAACGAAGATGATGAACTCAGTAACTGCTTTAACAGTATTTGAGAGAGCTTACTATCCGTCTAGCCAATAGACATCAAAGATTCTAAACACTAAGGTCATTGCGATTTGGTTATTTCATTGGTGATATGATGTGTATTCGTTGCTAGCACTCACCCGAGGTATAGGTTTCTACCACACATAGGTGGTGTACCACACACACACACATGGTATACATTTCTACCACTCAAGCGAGGTAGACCTTCCTACCACTCACGCACGAAAGGTATACTTCTCTACCACATACAGGAGGTATACGTCATTACCACACTAGGTATACATTTCTACCACACACACGAGGTATACATTTCTACCACTCAAGCAAGGTATATGTTTCTACCACACACACAAGGTAAACATTTCTACCAAATACACAAGGTATACTTCATTACCACACACATGAGGTATACATTTCTACCACTCAAGCGAGGTATATGTTTCTACAACACACGAGGTATACATTTCTACCACATACACGAGGTATACGTCATTCTTTACCACACACACGAGTTATACATTTCTACCACTCACGTGAGGTATTTGTTTCCACCACTCACGCGAGGTATACATTTCTACCACACTCGCAAGGTATACGTTACTACCATACACACATGAGGTATACAGTTCCTACACACATGAGGAATACTTCTCTACCACATACATGAGGTGTACAGTTCCTACACACTCGTGATGTATACAGTTCCTACACACATGTGATGTATTCAATTCACTCGCCCTCATGTTCTTCTTTGCTCCAATAGGCATCTCTCATGGGAACCATTATCAATTTGGCCCAGAATTTTGTCGGCAGTAATAACGTGAACCTCCTCCAACCCATCGGTCAGTTTGGTACCAGACTCCACGGGGGAAAGGATGCTGCCAGTCCCCGTTATATCTTCACAACTTTGAGGTAAGGGTGGTTTCGATGCCTACTGTGTTTAGAGAGCAATCAGAACATAGCGTTATACTAAAATTAAATTAAAATGGTCCTATTCTTCAAACTTTGAGATTGTATGCAATTTAGATAAGTTAACCAAGACTTCCCTGATAAGGTAAGGTTGACCAAGACTTTCCTTGTAAGGTGAGGTTGATCAAGACTTACTTTGTAAGGTTAGCTTAACCTAGACTTTCCTTATAAGGTTAGATTGACCAAGACCTCCCCTGTAAGGTTAGGTTCACCAAGACTTCCCTGATTAGGTTAGGTTCACCAAGACTTCCTTGCCTCATCGGTTACTTAAAACTTATCCAAGATGCTTTTGTCACTATTGTTAATTGAAGGTCCAGGTTATTCCTTTCCTAGGCTATTTTTTAGCCCATTTGTGTAAAGTTGATTTTCCAAGTCTTATTCAAGTCTTTTGACTAGCTTGCTTATGAACGACAGCAACCTTTTGGGTTTGTGGAGGTTGTTGTCACATATTTCAAGCATTTTCTCTACTTTTTAGAGTACTTTGAGTCGAGGCTCATTAAAGTAAATTCTTTCTCTTTCTCGACCTCCAGTCCCCTGACCCGTCTACTCTTCAGCCACGACGATGACAACCTCCTGTCGTACCAGTACGACGATAACCAGAAGGTGGAGCCTCTATGGTACTGTCCCATCATCCCCATGGTACTGGTCAACGGTAGCGAGGGTATCGGAACCGGCTGGAGCACCAAGATACCCAATTACAGCACCAGGGATATCGTCAATAACCTCAAGAGGTTGTTACAAGGAGAAGAATTGTTACCCATGGTGAGCACCCCCTACAACCACTGGTATAAAAATATCGAGTTTTTTTTTCCCCTCCCGTGACTGATATTCTCCCGTTTTTTTGGCCAGCGTTTTTCATCACTTATATAAATTAAAGTGTTTGTATAAAAGTAAGTTGGCCTGACGTTTCGATCCTAGCAGGATCTACTTCAAAGGCTAAATGACAAGTAACAGTAACAGAGAGGGGCAAAAACATGCACAGAATACAGACAGGTTAATGAGCATGGTGAACACAAAGAGATAGATGTAAGGGGATTAGTAGACAAGGGATGGAGAGAAGAAAGAAAGAAACCAACAGGGGAAGAGGAGAGGTAGGAGACAAACAGTGGAGGGACAAAGAGAGGATTAAGGGAAGGGGGTAGGGAATAAACTGGAGAAGGACAAAGACAGAAAGGTGTGGAGAAAAAAGAGTGGACGAGAGCTATGAAAAGAGGAGTGATGGGGGGGGGGGGGAACAAGGGAAGGAGGGGGGAACAGAAGAAATTAAAGTGTTGACAGATATGTCGTACACCAACAATAAAACAAGAGCTGGTGTGCATGTAACGTTTTCAGGGCTATTACCGTTTCAAAGATAAAGAGCGTTGTTTCTCTTTAATAGTAAAATCAGAAGTGGTACATAAATTTTAGATGGATTGGGTAGCAGCCATTATTAAACCGAGAAGCAACTCCTACTGTGATGAAGATGGTTATGGTGAACAACTTGCTTAAACAACTTAAAAATAGTTTTGACTGCATTTGGGACCTATTTTGCTTTAAAGGGATAGTCCAGTGGTAAATTGGCAGCCTCCAGACATGCACTTTAAGAACCAGGATATGTGCCAAGTGAAATAATATTTCTTGGCTGTTGGGGGGAGGTGGGGGGGGGGTGTGTTTGATCACAAGTATCTCTGTCAAGTAAGATGAAAATAACTTTTCAATCTTCATCTCCTTAACAAAGAGAACTCATTCTGTCTCCCTGACAATGTTAATTTTTTTTTTGTTCTTTTCCTAAAACATCTTCAAGATTCCATCTTATAAAGGCTTCAAAGGGTCCATAGAGGAGATCGAGCCGAACCGATTCGTGGTGAGCGGCGAAGTGGCGGTGGTCGAAGACAACAAAATTGAGATTACGGAGCTCCCGATCCGATGCTGGACCCAGACCTACAAGGAACAGGTCCTGGAACCGATGCTACACGGGACAGACAAGACCCCGCCCCTTATACTGTGAGTCACGTAACATCTGCCGACGATGAAATAATTTGGGTGTTTAGTAGAAACGAACCAAAAATTATGTTCCTTTCATAGTATGTGGGAGGGTGGTGGGGGGGGGGCACTCTGAGCCATGTTATCAAGACACCTTGTGTGTAGATTTCTGTATTCGCACCGTGATATTGATAAATGCAGACCAATATATGAGAAATTCATATCTATTAGAGGAGACTAGAATTTTAGACTTGGTGAGCAATTATCCGCGAAATGAATCAGTTTTATCACTGTTTCTCTCTTTTGGTAATGGTAATCAGAATGTGGATTCATGCAAGGTTTTGTCATCAGGTGACTTAGGTCGTAACTGTGTTCTTATCTTGACTTGCCAACTTTTGGAAAGTGGAACTGGGTCTTTCTCGTCTGAAACGAACATCGGTGTTTTATACTTACGCGGTAACATTCAGCGAGGACTGAAAATGTTCATAAAATTATGATCCAATTCTACCTAAAATTAATTAAAAATTAATAAGGAATAGTTCATAGTAGTGTCATTATTGCATCCGATTACTCTTTGACTATTGCTCGTTTCTTTTGCCTCCAGCAAATCATTTTTAGAAAAAAAATTCCCACGAGTGCGTAAACAGTGCGAAAGTTTTGTAAGGCCTTCTCAGGAATTGAATTAATAATCATAACTGTGTTGTAAACTTGTTAACCAAACCACTGAGACTATTGTGCCCCCCATATTGGTTAAAGAAATAAAAACAGACTGTTGAGTGCACTCCATGACTTTTCTGTTAATGACCGGTGCTCGTTTAATGTCACAAACCAATACTATTTCCACGTGATTAGTTTGGTGAAACTATATATTCGTAGTCTCGAATCATCGCACGTTGTCGACTGCCAGTGGGGGAGAACTCTGCATGTTCGACTTTGAAACTGAAGCCTAAGCTACTCAAAAATGGCAATATCTTGATCATCGATTGAAGCCTTTAAGCACCCACAAATAATGTCAGTAATTCATGACTCTCCGTTTTACAACTGCCGAGTCGAGAATAGTCACGTTCGGTCAGTGAGTGTGCAGTCGATGAAAGATAACTTAAGAAAAGTGATTCCAGTTTTTTCATTAATTTTTTTATTGTATCGGCTTGCAGGGACTACAAAGAGTATCATACGGACACAACCGTTAAATTTGTGATCCAGATGGCCCCAGAGAAACTGCTGAAAGCTGAAGCTGATGGTCTACATAAAGTTTTCAAACTTCAGACCACAATTTCTCAGGCAAACCAGATGGTAAGAAATCCACAATATATTTGAACTTTGACCCCTGTCTGTAATCTGTAGGAGGGGTACAGTTATCAAAAATTTTGAGCCGTATATATAAAATGAACGCAAAAACCTGACAGTGAAGGTTTCTCAGAGAAGGTATAAAACAATTGATTAAATTTACAGCTCAATAAATATTGACATTTTTCAGTGCATCCCTCTCCCCTCCTCACTCCCCCCCCCCCTCCATGGAAATCATGTTGTAATAAAATGGAACATTACCATGCTCATGAATGTTTCCAGTAAGGAATCAATGCTTGTACTAAATACTCGTTCTGAAATCTTTAGGAGTATTTTTTGGGAAGGCTTTTCCAAACCCTGTTAAAGTCAACCCTCTATCTATACCTTACCCGAAACAATGCTCGAAATATTGAATATGTTTACTTCAATGGGGTAATTTATATGAATGACTTACTTATAATGGGAAACCCAGCATAACAGATGGGTAAAGTGCATGTATAAGGTTGATATTAATCTATGAGTTCTATATTTGCCATTGTGGTAAGAACATCCGGAATGGATGAGGCCCTGTGGATGGGCTGCATAAACTTCACATCGGCTCCAAAGTTTATTTTTGTGCCCACCCCTGTGTTAGATGTGACAAATCAACCATTCAATGCCAATCTCTAGTTTTTCATGCCGATGTGTTTGTCTCTTTGTCAAGGTCCTGTACGATTCCGCTGGATGTATCAAACGGTACGATAGCGTGGAGGAAATCTTCCGAGAGTTTTTCGATCTGAGGGTTAAACATTACCAGAAGAGGAAGGATTACTTGGAAGGTCTACTCACGGCCGAGAGTTCCCGACTGAACAACCAAGCGAGATTCATCCTGGAAAAGATTGAAGGCAAACTTGTCGTAGGTGCGTAGTCCAGGAAAAGGGTACAGTGAAAAGCCCTTTCAACACCATTTGTCCTTTATAACTTTGTATTTATGTTTACCCCTTTTTCTTTTTTTCATCTGAGGAACTGACCAATTGTTCTGTGTATTAGACTTCATAGTCCAGTCACAGTTATACAGGCATGAGCTTTTTCCGCGATTTCGCGGAATATCTGTGATTTCTTTTCTACCTCTGGGATAAAAACTATTATCCTAACACACTGTATCATACGCAAACTGGAGCCTATACCGCAATTTTTGCAAAGTTCTGTGATTTTTTTTTTTACCCCAGGCTCATCCCTGGTTATAATCAGAGCAGTCTGTAATAGAGGGTGAAATATAGAATTTTGATTGTCTCGTCTTAACCTTAAAATATCTGCAGAGAACAAAGCGAAGAAGGAGATGATCAAGCTACTGGTCCACAAGGGGTACGACTCGGACCCCGTCAAGGCTTGGAAGGAAGCCACCCTGAAATACGCAGATGACGAGGAACCTCCTGCTGGAGAGGAAGAAGAAGTGGAGAGTCTGGCTACCTCCTCATCTGGCTCCGGACCAGACTTCAACTACTTGCTGGGAATGGCCTTGTGGAGCCTGACCAAAGAAAAGAAGGAAGAGTTACTGAGACAGAGAGATGTAAAGGTATGATTGATGAGGGGAGGAGTGAGCAGGAACTGAGAGAGGGGGTAGAGGGGGGTTGGCCCAAAGGGGGCTGGAGGGGGTCAGCCAGAAGGGAGGGCCTGACGAAAACAGAAAGAAGAGTTACCGAGACAGAGAGATGTAAAGGTATGATGATGAGGGGAGGAGTAAGCAGGAACTGAGAGGGGGGGTAGGCCCAGAGGGGGGTCAGCCAGAAGGGAGGGCCTGACAAAAAAAGAAAGAAGAGTTACTGAGACAGAGAGATGTAAAGGTATGATAATGAGGGGGAGGAGTAAGCAGGAACTGAAAGGGGGAGGGGAGGTAGGCCCAGAGGGGGATGGGTTGGACTGGAGGGGGGTCAACCAGAAAGGATTCATCAGGCAAGTCTGGCAAGATATTTCTTTGGTGGGAGGAGGATGGAGAGGACTTACTTTGATGATGTAAAGGTGTTGATGAGGGGATGATATAAAGATTAAGAACTGGGGTGGGTGTTTACTATAGCAGTGGTTAGGACAGATTACAGATATGAGACTGCTCATGTACAGGTGTTTCGGAATGCCCAGGGAGGATTGAGAGGATGTTGACAAGAGAAGGTAGTGAGGGGTACATTGATAGAAAGGGGAAGAAGGCGTGTGCGGGATTTTATGTATCGGTCGCTCTTTATTCTAAAGGGTCGACGGAACAGAATTCAATTTTGGTCTTATGGTGCTAACCACAGTTTATGTTGAGTGAGAGAATTTCATTTTTGCCTCTTTCTTATGCAGGCTAAGGAGTTGGCTGACATTAGGAGGAAGACCCCAACCATGTTGTGGAGCAATGATTTAAAAATCTTCCTGACATCCCTAGAGGTACGTATGGGACTAGTCAGGGCCAAGGGTGATGCATCACTTTGTATGTCAATGCATTTTGGGAAATGAGTCATACTTTTGATGCTAGCAACTTTGTTATCTGATGGCTAAGTAGATTAATGGTTAATGGAAATTTTAGGCGTTTGTTTTGGAAAGTTCATGTTTCTGGACAAAATCATTAGAAAAGGACAAAATATTGCAAACTTTTTTTCTTATGTTTTTCATAATAGCAAATTGTTTTAAAATTTCGTCAATGTTATCATTACATATTTCTCTGAAATTTTGTTGTGGAAAAACAAGTAAATGAAATGAAATATTTGATATTATGAAATACTCGAGTCCCAATTAAATTGCAGTTCGTTAGCTTTATGACCAAAATATCATTTCCAGAAAGAAAGAAACTCAATAGTTTTGATAAATTTCTAGTTTGGTATTGCTATTGCATTTAAATGTTGCCAGTAATCTCTAATTGATACTGCATGTTAGGTAGCAGGTGTAGCGTAGTGGATCAGTTAGGTATTTGATATAGCGTAGTGGAGCAGTTAAGCATTGGATATAGCATAGTGGATCAGTTAGGTAGTAGATATAGCGTAGAAGATCAGTTAGGTAGTAGATATATCGTAGTGGATCAGTTAGGTAGTGGATATAGCGTATTGGATCAGTTAAGTACTGGATAATGTGTATTGGATCAGTGAGGTAGTGGATATAGCGTAGTGGATCAGTTAGGTAGTGGATATAGCGTAGTGGATCAGTTAGGTAGTGGATATAGCGTAGTGGATCACTTAGGTAGTGGATAAAGCATATTGGATCTGTTAGGTAGTGGATATAGCGTAATGGATCAGTTAAGTATTGGATATAGTGTAGTGGGTCAGTTAGGTACTGGATAATGTGTATTGGATCAGTGAGGTAGTGGATATAGCGTAGTGGATCAGTTAAGTATTGGATATAGCATAGTGGATCAGTTAGGTAGTAGATATAGCGTAGTGGATCAGTTAGGTACTGGATAATGCATATTGGATCAGTGAGGTAGTAGATATAGCGTAGTGGATCAGTTTAGGTAGTAGATATAGTGTAGTGGATCACTTAGGTAGTGGATATAGCATATTGGATCTGTTAGGTAGTGGATATAGCGTAATGGATCAGTTAAGTATTGGATATAGTGTAGTGGGTTAGTTAGGTACTGGATAATGCATATTGGATCAGTGAGGTGGTGGATATAGCATAGTGGATCAGTTAGGTAGTAGATATAGCATAGTGGATCAGTTAGGTAGTGGATATAGCGTAGTGGATCAGTTAAGTATTGGATATAGCGTAATGGATCAGTTAAGTATTGGATATAGCATAGTGGATCAGTTAGGTAGTGGATATAGCGTTATTGGACCAGGTAGTAGATCACTTCATAGCATTTCTGTACTACGTTTCGATAATTTTGGACTGTTCAAATCATCTATACCAAAACCGTTTGCACCTCGGTCCAAACTTGACAGCCGTTTCGTTTGTTGTCATTTAGGAGTTAGAGGCGCATGAAATTGCTGAGATGGAAGCTCCAGTGGAGGTGGTACTCCCCGCCAATGCCAAGGGTAAGAAGGGCAGAGGGATAAAGAAGAAGAAGGTGGTGACCCAGGAAGAGACGAAGCCTTCACCGTTTGCCAGGAGGGTGGTCCCCCGAATCGACCCCTCCCTAAAAGCCAAGAAACCAGCGGCAGGAGGTGGAGCCAGAGGCAGGGTGAGATAATCGATCGGAATTACCATTCTGGTCTTAACAACACATTGTGACTCTTTAAATTGAATCTTTGGAAATGCTTGTTGTAGTTGAAGTAGGACTTCTCCCGCTATGCAAGTAGACCATCACGAGGGATATTGATCATTCACATGTTGTACCAGCATCTCCATAGACCCTTGAAGCCCCGAGAAATGTCTGTCATTTATTGAAATCAATTGTTAAACAGCAGATGGTTCTTGGTTCCCTCAGTCCCTGTAAGTAAAGCCCATCGCCAGCTGAATCTGACCTGGCCCAGCACAAAGGTCGTGACCTAATCTTTCATAATTGTGAAGACCCATAGTCTTACACTCGACTCCCACACACTGCACCACTGTCGAGTTTACACACACACAGTAGGCTGCTCTCTGTGATTGTTAACGCTGGTGAAAGTCGCACGCAAAATTGTCTGCCCGTGATTTGGTTAAGACTGGATGATGTGGATGTTTTCTTGTTCTTTGTACAAGGACATATAATAATAAAAAAAGCACATGACATCTGACTCCATTCAAATCTGAATTTGGTGTTAATGAGATGATCTGATGCATCCATGTGGACTGTTTACAACCAAAAAAGAATTATGAACAACCTTAAGGATAAATTTCAGTTCAGGCAAGAACTTCAGCTATCCCAAGTTTTATTTATACGTCCCAATTTTGCATTCTTTTTCTTCTCAGAAACCAAAGATTACATCGCCAGAGGACGGTAAAGAGATAAAGGAAGAGATAAAAGAAGAACCGAGTGAGCCGTTGTCTCTAGCCGAAAGGCTCGCAGCCAAGACCAAAAATGGCGGTATGGACTCCTCCCCTTTTCGTCAAAACTTCCGAAACTTTCATTCCGTTAAGTCTATCAGCGGAGTTGGAACTTGTGGGATAGCCACTAAGCCATTTTCAAATCCTCTCAACCGTAATTGTTTACCTCAGTCTCGGAGTGGTTATCAAGGGCGACCCTTCTTGGTGCCTTTTGCCCCTCATAGGATCATGAGGGTAAATTCCTTGCATCTAACGACGACAGAATTAACTCACTCAAAGTATGCGGAGAAAAGTTCCAAAGCGAAATTCGTAGAAAGGTTAATTAAATTTGCCATCAGAGTGAAAAGATAGCATTAAATCCAGGTTCTCTCATGGAGAATTCTGTTAGTCGGGTCTGTCCAAACTTTTTATTCTAGTTGTATTCAAAATGGATGTTCTGGTACTTGTTGACCTCTTTTGAGGGTGGGGGTGGGTGTGTTGGTGGGGTGGGGGTGGGTGAGTTTGGTGGGGTCAGGGCAGCAATTGGAAGAATAACTTTGAAAAATGATTAATCATGTCTGAAGCAACTGGTGCCATCAGTCTTATGAGAATCACTTTCCCATAATGAATTTACCACCTAATTTTGCTCCCAATTATCGAGACCCTTTGCCATTCGATGAATTATAGAACTAGAAATGCATTTAACAAACAATTCTTGCTTACCAATATTGAATATGATTTCTGACAGAAAACTGTTGTTACTCTGTCCTTTCGTACGAAGTCAAGTGTCCTTGTGTTTATATTGTCAAAGTTATTCTCTGGGACTTTCAGGGTTATTGCATGTTTCCTTTTTTGTTCACATGGTAATACAAAATTAAAAAATAACTTGAAAAATAGCCAAATATTAGAAAGGAATTGCACTGCATTACTATGATTACACCGCATAAAATCACACGCATGTGAAGATGTCAAAAATCATCCCTTTTATTTATTTTTTTTCATTTTAGATGGTATAAAACATTTAAAAATTCAACTCCAAATGTTGCCTCATGAATAATCGATTTACCTTATGAATACCAAAACCGATGTAAATTTTATACAAAACCATGGTTTTCTAGATCTTTGTTTTATTTTTGTGTGTGCTGCCCTCTAGAGGGGGGTACTGTGTATTCTACTTTGTTGAGGGGGGGAGTGAGAGGGGGAGCAACAGTTGGGCATGTTTGCCCAACATTATTTGAGAAGTACTCAAGATAAGTTTCACCTCCTAGTAGTATTTATTGTCTAAATTTTCAAAGTGCAAGATTTATTTAATAAATTATATTTTCAAAGATTATCAGTAAAGGAGAATGCTCTTTAATTTGTAATTTTTTACTTCAATGACAAAAAAGATGAGTTGTTTTCCTTTCAACGATTGCCAATTTAAAAAGGAATGATTTCATATCTCGCTTAAAACTTTTCAAGTTTATTAGGGCAGGTCAACATTGGGTCATTTGCTTGCCAATAGTCTGGTGGGTTTTAATACCTTGAATGTAAACAATTTTAGTTGATATAAAAGATTCAGGCTATCTGACCCATGAATATATTACAAAATAAGTTACATTATGTATTTCACCACAACAACAGCTATTCTTCATGAGTAAAATCATCCGGTTGAACAAGAAGTTAAAGTTGGTAACCATTATCCACACATTTAAAGTTGCTATATGTAACTCTGTAGAAGTTCTAAATATTTACATATAGATTCAAATAAGTAAAAGATAGTTAAACTTGAGATTGATTGTCATACATAAAATTCAAGCTTATCTTTAAAAGAAAATGATTCTCAAGGCATTGAGCTTTTAAATTTGAAAACCCTGCAACCGCCTGGGTTGAAATATTGAGTTTGAAATGTTCTTATCGTGTACAATGTCATCAGACAGCAACTGTTCACTCTTGAAAGAGATGTTTTCTAAGGCGAAAGGAGGTTTACCCCTACCCCAATAATTTATGTCACCCTGTAAAATTATAACTTTTTGTGTGCAAAAAATGTTAGGTTATAGCAGCAATTTTGTTTCGAAAATTTATAGTTTTTACTCCCAAAAATTTGTAATTTTAGGTTAAGTAACATCCAGTTTATGTGTGAAAAGTCACATTTCTTACTGGAGATGTTTATGTAGAAAAATCATGTGTAACTATGGTTACTCTTGTTTAGACTCGACATTGTGTGTGAGAGTCAAATGTGTGTGAGAGTCAAATATGGTTATACAAAATTTAACTGATAGATGGAAAGTTTGATTTGCTCAATTGTGGTGATAATTCTTAGTCTGGCATCCATTTTGGAAATTTAAAGGAATTGTTGAGACTAGAGTACAAAAAGTCATCAAAAGTGTCATGGTTTCTGTTTTCTCGTAGAAGACGTTTCAAATTGTTTTTTTTTGTGCCATTTCCAAATCTAGTCAATGTAGTAGGCATTAAATGACAACTAAGAGTGTTGAAAGAAATACAAAAAAATTCTCTTTCAAAATCCTCAAAAATCTTATAAAAATAACCACCTCCTTTTGTCTTTGATCATATTGAACAGATGCTAAGGATGCCAATAAGGGCCTTAAGCAAAGTAAACTGAGCTTCAAACCATCCACGCCCAAGAGGAAGGCCAAGCCGAAGCGTAACCCGTGGTCCGATGATTCTAACTCCGAGTCGGATGATTTCAGCGAACCGACATTCAAACCTTTGCCGAAAGATGAGCCTATGAAAAGGGCTGCAGCTGGTAAGTTGACCCACCCACCCCCACCCCCCTCAGGTTTGGAGGTGCCATTTTATTTTCATTCCTACCAATCTGTCTCGGTTTTTCTTTAGAGGAGATTGGTGATTGATAACTTTTGGGTTATTGGGAAAATCCATGTGACTTAGTGTTTACATTCTGAAACTGCAGTTCCCATAGCATAAATATACTATAGGAATGTGTAATATATATATAGATATATATATTTATGAAGCATATTATATATTGTGTGTAATATATATTATGTATGATATATTGTCATGTATGTGTAATATATATATATTAAGTATATATATATTTTTTAATGTAATGTTGTGATGGATGACTGTTGAGTGTAACTCCACAGGGCAGTTGACCCAGGACTGTAGTAGTCTTTTGTTACTCATTATAGCTAAATTATGCAAAACAGAAGATGATCCTATTATTATTATGTAACAGATTTTCACATATATATAGATATATATATATATGTATGCATAACATTAGGCTTCATCTTCACGTGACAGTTATTTCGAGTAACTATCAGTAAGATGGGGGGAAAGGGAATTCTGCGGGGTAAATTATTCAGTCTGTTTAGCTCTCGGTGGAAGAAGAAACTTTATTGCGACCAGTCGTGCAAGTTATATTTAGCCTTCTTCCGCATCATCAACATTAGACCCATATCCCTCTGGTCACAGAGAGATAGGCCACACCCCCCAGTCAGGGTGCAGGATTTTCTGAAATTTGTCTGCGTAAAAAACTCGGTAACCCTTGTGAAATTTACCGACAGTAATCATTTGATTCCCAAATTTTCAGTTCGAAAGAAGTACACAGACGACAGCAGCGATGACGAAGATGACGATTTCATCTCCAAACCCAACGATGGCGAAGACTTTGTCCCATCCGACGTAGAGGATGGCGACGATGCTGACGACTCCTTCATCGCTCCTCCAAAGAAATCCAAGCTGTCAACGAAGAGACCGGCAGCCGTCATCTCAGATGACGACGATTCGGAGACACCCATGAGTCAGGAGAGCGCCCCTGTCTCCATCCCGAGTAGCCCCGGCGGGGTTAAGGAGAGCGATGGTGAGTCAAGAAAGTGGATAAATTATAATGATGGCACATTTGCTGCATTCCAAAAAAAAAGAAAAAAAAAACAAGTAAAGTAAAACTGGCCTACAAGTTCATTGCTTCATTTATAATTGATTTATTGTTTTGGTTGTTTAATTTACTTATTAATTTATGTACTTGTTTGTTTGTCATCTTTCGTTGCAGAGAACTCACCCAGGAGTTCTCCTTTGAAGAGAAAAGAACCAATGAGCGACTCAGAAGAGGAGGAAATCCAGCCCAAGAAGAAGAGGGCCCCTCCAAAGAAGAAAGAACCAACAAGCGATTCAGAAGAGGAGGAAATCCAGCCCAAGAAGAAGAAGGCCCCTCCAATGAAGAAAGAACCAACAAGCGACTCAGAAGAGGAGGAAATCCAGCCCAAGAAGAAGGCCCCACCAAAGAAGAAAGGTAATTATCAGGCATGAGCTTTTTCCGAGAATTCGCGGAATATCAGCGATTTCTTTTCTACCTCGGGGACAAAAACTATTATCCTAACACACTGTAGCATACGCAAACTGGAACCTATACCGCAATATTTGCAAAGTTCTGTGAATTTTTTTTACTCGAGGCTCACACCAGATTTATTGAATATTTTAAAAAGATAATATTTTCCAGAGGCTAGACAAGAGATTATAACAGTCTTATAATCTGGTTACTATGGTACCAATCATGACAATCTATATCAAGAATTTATGGTACTTTTCTCTCCCCTTAACCCCTGTCCTCACAATTTGACCTCTTCACAAAAAGGAGCGAATGAAAAATTCACATGTTATCTTTAAATGCTTTAGGTTAACTCATTGTTATTGCTGCTTTTTGCCTCAATCTTTCCAGCAAAGTCTTCCACAACCGATTCTGACGTGCCAGAGAAGAAACCCAGGGCTAAGAAAGTAACAAAGGTAAGCTGCTCTGGTTTGTTTGTGTGTTTTGTTTGTGTGTTTTGTTTTTTTTTTGAGGGGGGGGGGTTTGCTATATCTAAACAACAAAGATGTATATTTTTGTTACTCTATTGTTTTGGGTACAAGCTCCATTCACCACTTCTACACTTTCTGCCGCTCTCGTGCCTTAATGAAACTCTAAAGCAATTAAGTAATCTCCTTTATCTTTGAATTGAACCTTATTTAGAACAAGATTGACCTGTTTGACCATTTGAACGGTTTTTATGAAGATTGATAGAAATGGTGTTTTGAACTTTGACACTGAGGCGGCTCATGGTTGTTACATAGAACGGTTGCTTTGTTTTCATCTGTATGGCTTATGTGATAATATCAGCAGAGGTCTAAAAGTCAGTTATTTCAGCTTTGAGGACAAGCATATTTTATTGTTTGAAATATTATGTCAAACTTTTCAAGTAATTCGATTTGCTCTGCATGCCTCTTGTATGTAAATGACAAAGGCATTGGGAATATAAGTTTTGTGATTTTTTGTTGTTGTTGTTGATAATTTCAGTTACTCTAAGGTATTTTAAGTCATTTATTCACCTCTGATTAAATATTGATAGCGAAAGCAAAACGTTGTATTTTCAAACGATCACCAGAAAACTTGTTTTGGAAATCGTCAACAAAATGCAAAATATTTCCTCTTTCGAAACATGTTAATCAGACTGACTTTAGAGACCTGTCGGTTTTGATCTAGGTGAAGTTTTGATATGATTTAAATCTATTAATCCTGTTACAATGTAGTTTAAACCTCATCTCATCTCAAGTCTTATTTTGAATAATGGAAAAAACAAGATGTCAACCGGTGGTCTGCAAAGTTTGAGACCAATGAGCTTCAGTGAGGACTGAAGCACGACCCACCTCTCCCAATCGATGCCCAGAATGCATTTCACCTCTGCTTGGATAATGGACTTCCCCCACAAGCTTTGAAAACTGGATGAATTTCCCGACATCCCCAAAAACTCCTGCGACCCTGTTGCGGTAGTTCAATGCCCATGACGAAAGTGTTGAAATATTAATTTTTTATGGAATCAAATAGTCATTTGTTGCTCACTCACTCAGTTATTTTATTTTTCTTAAATTTGCTAGTTCAAGTCTCTTCGTCTGATCGAGTCCGTTCTTTATATCGAGAAATAGTATTTTAGCTTTGGCAAATATCCCCTGAAATTTACCAGCAAGTTTCAAACGATTATTACTATGATTACATTTTTTTCCTTGTTTTTCGTTCCAGAAACCAGCAAAACCCAAGAAGAAGATTGCTTTCTCCGATTCTGAAGAAGACTCGTTCCAGATCGAGGAGGATCTCAAGTTTGCTCCCCGAGCAGAGAGAGGGCGACGTGCACGTGCGGCTGTCAAGTACAACTTTGGCGATTCGGGTGCCGAAAGCCAAAGTGATTAGATCGCGGCCTCTGTGAGAGTTTTAGAGCTTGTATCTATTTATTCAGGGGATGAGCACCTATTTTGAACCCAGCTATTTAAGTAAGTTATTTAAACGTGTGAAAATTTACTCCCTCCCCCTGGTTATGCGACCGTAGAATGAAAGTGGAGTTTTTTTGTGTGGTTCTTCAACACTGTATTACACCATGGATTTATCACAGATGTATTTTGCGAAGAGAGCCTTTATTTATGTCATAGTAGTCCTAATTAGGAGGCGAGTAAGAGCTGACTTATTTACAATTTAGTGAACAAGGACCTAACTAACCATGATGAATATTTCTGAACCTCATGTAACTTGTTATCTCTGTTCGTTTGGCAAGAGCGGTTGTCAATAATTTGATTTAAAACAGATGATATTCTCGGTTAACAGATTGAGGGAGATAACGCCAAATAAAAGTGACGCGATGTTTAAGTTTGCGTCGCCGTTTGCCATAGAATCTACGACGACAATGACTTTTCATTGGAAATAACAAATTCGATAGAACTGATTTTCGTAGAGAAATTGTCTTGTTTAAATACATTATTAAAATTTTAAATGATATAAAAATATAATCAATCAGTTGCATGAATTCAGTACATTCGGTACATTTTTAGGGGTTGGTCCCGAGAAGTTAAAATGAGAAGTGCGAAGGAGTATTCCTGTATGTGAAGCGAAAAGATTAGAAATAGTGTGAGTTGGTTGGCTCTGTGTGTGGTTCAAGTTACCTTGTGACTTCAACAGCAGAACTGAAAACATCTGTACTTGAAATCATAACTTCTAAACGGGGGTCCGGAGAGAGTTGAAATGGGGAGTATTAGTTGATAATTCAATTTAAGCAAATGTGTGTTGGTGGAATTAATTCATACAGCATATTGCCCAGATGGCAAAAATACATTATAGAAATAGAAAATGGTTTCTAAACACATGTACAAGTCTGGGGTTTCGACGAGATGGTGCCTTCGAGACTGAAGAACATTTTAATATTGAGGGTTCCCAAGTAGGGCTCAGCTTTTGTATGAACAAGGTTACTGCTGTTATTCTCATCATTGTAAATATCACAACTGTCATAAATTGAGCCCCAAGTTTTTTGTCCCTGTAAAATGTCTACGATTTGATTCATTCATTCATATTTTTTAAATTTTTATTTAAAGATTCGTTTTTTCATTTTCTGCCGTTTTGCACCTCAGATCCTTATGCATTTGTTCCCAATGTTTTGGTGTTTCTTGATTCTCAAGAGGATTTGTTAAATGGGGTTGATGAAAGTGGTTAAATTTCCAAAGTGTATTCTGGCTGTTTTCTTCGATGAGGGGAAATTTTGAAGAATAATTATGAAATAATGGTTGTGTTGATAATAATGTCTGTTCCACAGAAATATGAAATGGCCTCTCCAAACATTGACAGGGGATCCACACAAAAGTTGCTCAGATGTATTGATTTCGGCTTTTGTGGATATTACGTTAGAAAATAATCGAATGTGTGTCGTCTATTTTGAATGTGTCTTCTGTAAAATAAAAAGACAACTACTCATACGGATTGGCTCGGTGCTGGCAATTTTAAAAGGAAAATAGAGTTTTGTGGTGATACCTTTTAAACTCAAAGTGTTACCGACCCTGTACAGTAACAGTGAAGTGTCTAGATCGATTTAAGGAATGTATGAAATTATGATAAATCAAGCTGTAAAACAAACGTAACTTCATGGGGGGGGGGGGGGACAGGTGCTAGTTAGAAGCAATAACGGCGACCTGCTATTTTAATGTTACTTGATACGGTTGGGTTGTCGACCCTACGAAGGCTCCAGAGTAAAATGTTTCATCTTGATTTACAAGGGATCAACCTATCTCCAAATTTGGCCAATTTTTTACTCAGTTTTGTGAATGTTATTACACAAACTGGAAATTGAGTAGCTCAGGCAAAAAAAAAGGTTGAGATGTAACATTTTGACATCTAATAGCAGTTCCCAGGACAATGGAGTAATGTCAACTCTGCATAATAACGGTTTGGGATTGACTTTAGAGTAATAGGTAAAGAGGTTCTGGGTTCAATTCCCAGGAGGGCTTCACATGAATTTACCACCTGTTTGGTTAGTAAAATTCATTGTCTTTAACACAAGCCTTGTTGATTTTTCATTCTTTGGTAACCTCCTCACCTTATACCCTTACACTGGGTCCAGCACCTGTTTATGAGTTTGGCTTTACCCCTGGTGAGGTAACCTCATTAGCTCTCTTGATAACCTGCGGGAGACTCGAAAATGTTGCCCTGGTCCTGGCTGACAGTGAACAACATGGCTCCCCATGGGATGTAATTTTGTCCTTGAGAGAACTGGGAGTTGTCCCTTAATGAGAGCAATAGTTTAAACACATTATTGCCTGCAGGTGTTTTTCTATGTGTATGTAAAATCTATGGTTGGATGTATGTATGTAACTAACAAGAATCTTCGATTGTTATGTTCTTACCAACATGTAAAAGCTACTAGATAATACTTGCATTGTACCTTATATATATCTTATATCTCGTCTACGACATAGTGTGATGTAGTTTCTCTAGTGGAGGGGGGGGGGTGGGGGGAAGCATTCAATCAGGACCCAATAACATTAAATTCAATAACTCGCTTCATTTCTGGTAATGTACCTTGCTTCTGATAACTCTCAGAATGGCTGTTTTGTTTTCATTCAGAACAGCATGGAAGCTGATCAACCTTTCATGTGTAACTTGTCATAATGTCTAGGTAATTTTCCAAAATGCATGTTCAACACCTGTTTTTTTGTTTTTTTTTGCACCTGTTGTTTGCTAAGATCCTATGTCACACCTACACACCATCTTTTGCTGAATTTGTTGAACTTGCCAGTGTTTCAAAGCAATTTTTGAAGGTGTCTTTAATTGATATTAATATTATACAGTATTTGTCTATGGAGTTTTAGCACCTGTGTACCATTAGTAAGACGACACCATTTTGGACAGAAAACTAGTCATGTAGAATTCCTACTTGAAAGTTCTTGTATGAAATATGAAATCGATGTAAATAAATTCTTTTTTCATACTTTGACTTGAACTTGTTTCAGAACTGTTCTTTTCATCCAAAACCCTACCACCCCCACCCCCCCCCTCACCCCCTCCATCTCATACCATTACGATCAGTAGAACTTAAAAGCAGTTCATTGCTAAGAAATATGAGACTGAAATGAATTGATGGAGGCAGGGCTTAGGATTACGAAGTTGTGTACCCAGTTCAGATATTGCTTTATTTGGAGGTTGAATTTCAGCAGCCCCCCTCCCCCCCCCCAAATGACAACGTAATGCCATGTCAAACTGTTATGTAAAAGTTGTTTATTCCTTATTATTCTTTTCAAGAACTTTGCGGAGTTGAATGCATAATGTTATCTTAAAGGACGGTCTTACCCGTTCGAAAGAGATATCAAATATTTAAAAAAAATGCAGCATGTTGGGTATTATTTTGATCATATTTATTTTCATAGTATTAGTGGCTTCAGTATAACCTTCAAGTATTCCAGAGAGCCTTCACAGTTACAATTTGGCTTCATAATTATTAGCAGTTCTAAGCAAATGAACTCTGATTCTACTGAAAGTTTTATTAAGTTGAACTTCTTTTACTATATTACCTGATAGCCTTTATGAAACAGCCGTTTGCAGCAACTTTGTAATATCCCTCTATGAACATCCTTTTGCATTGATTTTGATTATATCCCCGATAGGCTATTGATTGTATTAAAATCTATGTAACAATGCAGTTCATTATAGCTTGACCTAGTGTTATATTTCGAGCAGTGGCGTAGGAAGGTACTTTTGAGTGGGGGGGCTGAAGACTGATGGCCGGCCTGGGGGAGGGGGTGTCCCCCTCCCCTTTGGAAATTTTTTGCATTTCCAGGTGGCCTCAGATGTAATTTGGTGCAATATAGCACACTTCAACACCCACTCCATTTTGTAAAAAATTTTGCATTTTCACCTGGCATTAGATGCAATTTGGTGCTCCAAGCACCCCCGGTTCCTACGCCCTTGTAAACAGTTAATAGACATGCCGTTTTACCTGCAACATTAAACCAGGGAGTTGATAAAATATT
>JAIPMN010006699.1:0-14639 GCA_020650975.1 Apostichopus californicus
ATATAGGCCTATGTATATGTTTGTGTGTGTGTGTGTATGAATACATGCATGCTTACCTAATAACTGACGTATTCACAATAGACTTTGGACGGAATTTTGCACGGGAGATGTAGCCTATTACTTGAATGACGTCTTGCAGAAATCAATTCTTATTGCTAAAATTACACTTTCGTCCTTCAAAAGATTTCAACGCCGTATTGATAACCTGTATCATCTATGAATTATGTCGATAAGGATGTTCGGTTCTCGTATCTACTGTTCTGCACATCAGGAAGTACACTATTCAGAATTGATCACCCTGTTTATGGATTTGCCAATATCTACTACAAAGATTCCTGTATGAAATAATTTAATCGTAACATATGAGCTTATAAAGAAAATGAAATAGAGTGTATATGCTTTTAGTCATAATGGCCATGGGTGCCAGTGCTTAAAGGGCATCATGGCATAGCCACAAATTTTAGCTTGCTTAAACCTGTTTATAGGTTTATAAAAATATTTTCGTGGAACTGGTTCGTGATGAGGTGTGTTACGGTACATTACAGAATGAGATGCCTTTCTTAGAGTCTGGACAAATCGACTTTATACGAAGGTGGTAATTAACTGAATAAAGTCGTCTGGGCCTGCTTGACCATTATTTGACTTTCAATTTGACCAGACTGATGACCTTTAGGACCATACTAGGGTCATGATGGTGTAACGTAGTGTTCCCTGTATGGTGCGTGCATATAAGCCAGTCAACGTTATTGACGTTGTGCTTTAGAATTACGACAGTTTTACCAAATTAATTACAAAATTTGTCTGCATTTTAATTGTTTTGGGGCAAAACTTTGCTCAAATTCCATACATACGTACCCAGTGTTGGGTAAAATATTGCCCAAATTTGTTCAGAACGGTAATGTTCATAGGTTTATACCTCAAAGATATATACATTTGAATGGACAAGGTCAAATCCACATTTCAACTCTTTTCGCTGTTGAAAATAAGAGCGATATTAATCGTAATATAAACCTTTATAATATAATATATACAATAACCTTATCTGTCATACATTGATCATGTAATAAAGGTTGAAATGGGATCCGTCTGCCACTCACATCAATTCGAGGACATAATGTCAACAATCTAGTTATTTCAGCCTCAAACAGAACTCAAAGAGATGATAAAACCGACAATCTGGAAGACGAAGCATATAATAAAGAAGACCTGGACAGAAGTGTGAAGCCGACTGAGTATTTACTATCAGATATTATTAAACTTGTTCTATGGATAAGTCTTTTACATATTTGTGACTATATGTGTGCTTGTGTAGTGTGTGTGTTTATTGTGTATGAGAGTGTGAGAGTTTAAAACTTGTAATATCCTATACTGATATAAAAGCTAAAGCATGCCAATCACGATACTCCCGTTAACAGTATCCTAATCTGATTCGCGTTTTTATCACTTATAGTGACCATGGAGGTATTTTTACCTCCATGTTTTTACCTCCATGTAGTGACTCTCTATTCCTTTTCGACCTAATGCCGTTCGAGTTTTTCTTGCATTTCAGGATTCTATAAATGTGTTCGTGTTTAATATTTAACTGGCAACGAACAGCATATCCTAACAGTATCGTTCAGTATTAAAATGCTCACGTTTATGTTATCATTTACCACCTATTGCTGCAGTTATGGTATGTATTACATCAACTCTGCCGCTTGCTTACATGCAGTCGAATCTATTTTAGTGACGTCACCTGGTAACTTTTTACTGAATCAATTTATAAGACAGCTTCTTGCATGATAGTGACGTCACCAGCAGTGATTGAACACCGACCGTACCTCGGGGCGAGTTAATGCAAATTAGCATAGAACCTTCAAGAGCACGTGATCTTCCCGCAGCGTGCATAATAGAAGGATTATAATGCAAGCCATATCTTTAGATATATACCGTACTCTTAAGTAGGCTATAAGAATTACTCTACATAAGGATTGATACGATAAAATGCGACCTGACAAGACGTGTATCGGGGGGGGGGGGGTCTGGGGATGCAGCCCCGGGGCCCGGGGTAAATGCGGGGTGGCGGGAAAACATGGTGAAAATAAAATAGATTATAATTTTCATAATATATTTGGGAAGGAAAAACTGAAGAGTACATAATAAAAAGGGGGCTCCGTGACGTAATTGGTCACGTGACCTAACCTGGCCCTCAACATTTCTGGGTACCACTTGACATATGTTCTCCTTCTAAAAATGCTTGTTCCATGATCGCACCTTTTGTTTAATCTAGTGTGTTATTTAATAGATAGATACACTTACCAACTATTCATGGATACATATCTGGAAAATTTAAAAACGCGGAGAGAGAAATGCCTTTCTTTTGTGTGCGTTGCCGTCTAAACTTTCTTTTGACTAGTGTAAGTAAGTAAGTAAGTATAACTTTATTATATCCCAGAAGGAAATTACATGCTCGCATAATAATACATATTTAAAAGAGTAAGAATACAGCATGTAAAAGGATAAATTTACAAGAAGAATAAAGGAAAGTTCAGAAATAAAAGTTAACAAGTAAGATATTTAAAATTGTCAAACATGAAAATGCACAGCCCCAAGCCAAAACAGATATATACAAGAATAGAAAGAGCCTAACGAATGAAAAGGTTGTTATAAAGCGTAATGCACTGTGGAATAAAAGATGACTTGTGTCTGTTAGTGGCAGCAAACGGGAGTCTCATCCGTCCACTACGAGGAAAAACCACCCCGGCAAGATCTGCATATAGGGGATGGGTATTGTCGGCAGGTACTGCATTAAGTTTAACTTGAAGAAGACTTTGGTAGGATGAGTCAACCGTTGGCTGATTTTCTCCTAAAATACGACTAGCTTGTTAATAATTGTGTCGATACGTTTTTTATCTTCGCAGCCCATGTTCCCACCCCAGCAAAGAATACAATATACCACACACTGCTAATGATATAATTATAAACATAGTAAGGATGCGACAGTCAATATTAAACTTATTAAGTTTGCGAAAGCAATACATTCTCGGATTGATCTTTATAACTAAGTAATCAACGTGATGATGCCAGGCTATTTTATCATCCATAACAATACCCAAATACTTGTAAGTTGATACACGTTCAACGACAATGTCTTTGATAATTACCTCATTCAGCCTCAGATTACATTTCCTGAAATCAATTATCATCTCTTTTGTTTTGTTCACGTTGGGTTCTAAAAAATTATCATCGCAATAATCTGTGACATGATATAATCATTGTAAACATAACTACTTTACACTATAATTTCATGCTGAAAACAGTTCCCCGTGGAAGTAGTAATGAATCGATAAAAAAAAAACACTTGAAAACGAATTTACGAGGTAAGCAAGTAGGAGACAAAACAGAGAAAAGAAAGTGAAAAAATGTACAATGACGGTTTGTGAAGATCTCCTTTGTATTGACCAACTTTTCACCGACTGAAAGACCCCATATACCTGAGGCGATCTGACATTTCATACCAATCGAAGTAGCGTGAAATTTATTTTGTAAAACTTCCTTATAATGTTCGTTCTTATTTTAATTTTTTGAAAGAACTGACTATTCGAAGAAAACAAATCATGACACAAAATGGAGCTGAGAGGTGGATTATGAGTTTAAGAGGCTTACAAACCTACAAATAACCGAATTGGGGCATTCTTCAATCTTGCTTGATATACAGTATAACATAGAACTGCATTTGTTTGTACACTATGGAAACTTGATATTGAAATCATATATGTCAGCCAAATAACATGCCTGCATGTATATGGTTCCGAATTGTTTGTTTTCCGTACCCGGGGACTTGGACCGTTTAGTTAAGTGACAGCTCCCTGCATGCTTGGATCAAGTCCGGGTCACATGTACATCCAAACTAGAGAGTAACCATGGAGATAAAACAGAACGCTATGGAAAGTCACTGCATGACTGCATGCATACAACATATCATTCCATCCGTTTTCTAATTAATGATCATTTTTACTAAAACTTGACCCCGAATGTGTATATCCTGTTGTAGACACAGCCTGACCTTGCTATAACCTAACAAAATAGTAGCAAATTTTATATACAGCGTTTAATGTACGGCAAACAGCAAAGCAAACCAAGCCATCCGTCTGTGTAATTAATGCGAAATAATATCCAGGGATATTAATTGTAGTGATCTCGCCAAAGAGATTCCATACGCCATTGGCGCCGAACACGTTATACGGACTGATGCGCGGGAAAAGGATCTGTTTTAATGGCGACAAATGTGCTTCTCTTTTAAACGAAAACAACCTTTAATTTCGTTCTGATTAAATTTAGTTGACAATAAAAGCTGAAGTAAGGCTAAACCATATTGAAGGGCAGAAGGATGCCAAGATTTTGGTGACGTATTTCTTGCACTCTGAAGTTATAACCATGCCGTGTGTGCTAGTTTCTTATTATAACGAAATAACGGACTCGGGTTGAGCTATACGTGAAAGTAAAGTCAAGGTAGAGTGCACGCGCATCAGGGTTGACCCGATGTGACGTCATCTGCCCGTGTAAGACATGTAATTAAAGGAACATATCGATTTAGAAGAATTGTTAAACGTAATTAGTTGTCATCGATTAGATTTTTGCATTGATTTCAGTGCACATGCGAATAATTGTTGGATCTCCCTTCTTCTTTTTTTTAAGACAATTTTTTATTTCAAGACAAGATTTAAGCCGAAAAATAACGAGCCAAAAAAATGAATTGCAAGTTATCGCCTTATGTTGTGAACTAAAGTGTTTGATTTCAAAACTGTAAGTTGGCGAAGTCTCAATGAACGGGCGGACGAAAGAATGACTAATGAGATGCAAGATTGGAGGGATGGTCGGAGAAATTGACGAATCAAGGTATGAAGAACTGGATTGATGAAATTATGAATAAATGGATGAATAAATGATAAAATAACGGTCAGAGAACGAACGCACAAGTGGATCTGTGATTTTTTGCGATAATGGAAAACCAATTCTTCTTTTGTAGGCCTATTTCTGAAAATCATTTCAGTTTTACCGAGAGACTGTATGCTACAATATTTTGATGGTTTGATATGATATTATAATTGTATAGTATATTTTCTAGAATGATTTATACATTTATTTGCCGATCAAACATCTTACCTTCATAAATTCCAAACTATACCGTATACCTATACATATATATAACTATATCTGACATTCAGGGTCCCTCCGCAATTATTGCCTACCCAGCGTTCCAAGAAGTAATCACTTACACTCAATCATTTTCTCGCGTGGTAACTTATGCGTATAGTAATTAAACTGGTATTACATGTTATAGTCAATGCCACGGCTAAGATTGTGATAAGCAATGCCAACACGGTAAGTGAATGGTTAATGAAAGAAGAAAGAACAATTTATGATCATAGTAAGATAAGCCGACAAACTTCCACTTCGTTAATTTGTATTGTCTTTTTTAAAGGTTGTTGATATAAATTATGCAATCATGGCTTAAAGCAATTGATTGGGTATGGTTAATGATCCGTTAATCGACTTGTAGACTCGCAGCAGATAATTCCGTGCTCGGTTTAAGGTATAGCGACGAACAGCAGTATCAACAAATGAATTATATTTCAACAAAACAGACATTTCTAAAACATTTTGGTTCACAGCAACTGTTTCTTCATGAGAGATGAGCTATCTTATGTTAGTCTGCTGGAAAACACCATTTCGCATAGGAAATGCACAAGAGTAGTCTGCTTAGGCTGTTACTCTATACCACGTGCACGCTGTGTCTTGATCAGCAAGGTACTTTGACTATAATATTATTACTACTATAATAATATTTAGTGGATAAGCAGTTTGCTAACAGTTTTTGTTTTATTTTGATTTTCAGCTGCTTTGTTATTGTATCCCTTCGGGTGATCCTCCTTATCTATTTTGTATTTGTATTTTTTTTTATTTTGTGCTTGTATGTTGTACCTTGTAGTTTCTGTTACTTGTCATTTAGCCTCTGAAGAAGATCCTGCTAGGATCGAAACGTCAGGCCCACTTACTTTTACACATTCTATTACACAGGCTCTTTAGTGGATAAGCAGTTTGCTAACAGTTTTTTTTTTTGTTTTTTTGTTTTTGATAATAATATTTCAAATGAGGATCGATTAGATATGAATCCTGGTCGAAATGAGAACGTTTGGAGGATCAGGGAGATATTTGAACGGTGTTTCTATGTGACGTCATGCTTGTACGCCATCGGATATAATTGACTACGCAACCCCTCACATGTCTTTTGCACATGTAACCCTATAGCTTTTATTATATGTAATATTTGTTATGAGATTACCATATACTTGACCCTTGAACACCCACTGTTCAGCAACCTGCAACTCACAAGTGACAAGACCGCATCAGTGATACTTTTGGAGTTAAGCATGTGGTACACACCTAAGCTATATTTATGTGGACTTTGCTATTCTAATGTTCCTTAGATAACATTTCAAGAGTTTCCTTGTCCTTCAGGGCGATCTGAATTGCTTCATGAAACTGTGACGCATTTCCCTTACTGGGTATACCTTCCCTTATTTTTGTTTTATTTTCTTAACGGTAAATGACGTCACGGTGAACATTGATGAATTAATATAATATGGAAAAAAAAATACTAACCACCTGTTTATTAGTATGTTATCTTTTGTAACTTCTTAAAAAAACGTGAGAAGCTATTTTCAATTTAAATTTACCAAATAATCTCCTCCAATGTTACACGAGGGAGCTAACCAGCATGTAGGAAGCTAACATGACTAAATCAAGTCAGAGATATGAAGCAAATTAAAAACTTCACATAGTGTCATCAGTTGTCCAATGTTTTTATATTAAAAAGTAAAAGTTGATTAAGATCATGTTCATTAAAATTAAAACTTCGTTGGATCGCAGTTCATTTGGAACAAACATATTTGTTACATTATCAGTCATATATATGAAATATATAGATATTCAATACGCCAAAAACAAATGACAAATATATCGAGAGTTACATTCTCTATTTCTTTCTATTGATCACTATACAACATTGGAATCACCAATTATTACCGTCATTTCTGTATTTCACAGAACTTAAACTTTAACTAATGCAAAATGGAGATATTTACCTTAACTTCATATCAAAATCTTATCGTTTCGCGAAAAACGATTAAGGCCTGGATAAACAAAACCAATTAACCTATATGTATAAGTGAAAACTGATAATATTATGTATGTTTTTTTTTCTCGAGTAATTGGTATCATATTATGATACCTTTGGGCATGAAAATGGCTTTTGTCTCATTACTACTTCTTGTATCCATATAAGGATATAGGCTATAGGTACATTTATAGATCAGTAGACTCATTGTGTTGCTTTTATAACTGGTAACGGGTTTGAGAAGATCTTTGTACGTTTCAAGGAGTGGCTCTTCTCTCACTTCATTTTTTTGTTATGCATGTACGGATTTACAGATGTATTACCTCCATAACGCGGCTATCTATAGTAATTTACAGCTGATAAACAGGACTATAACTTACCATAAACTATACTCTAAGATACATTAAATGTTTTACGTTAGTGTTCATCACTCTTTACTTCTCTCAAAGGGATGATCACGTGCATACTTAAAAGGAACAAAAAAGATATTACTTCCGAAACAGAAAAAGGAATTCAAAATTACTTTAACTTACTATTATTCATGAGGATTGATCACAACTTATTTTTCGGAAACTTGACAAAATTTGTACAAAATGTGCCCTTTAATGACCATATTGAACAGGAAGATATCAATAACAGTCTATACCTTTCTTGATTTATCTTCTTTAACTTTACGAGACAATTTACAATTTCAAGTAGACAAGATATCCATTTGTATACAAACAATAAATGGTATACATTCAACATATTGCTGGATTGAGCTTAGAAAATAGGAAGAGATTTAGTATAAGAAATTACCACGTTTCAACATATAGACAGTTTATGCGGACCTAAATGTCACGAGTCTACAGTAGAAAAAGGAAAAGGAAGTTGTGATGCGTTTATTGGTTTACAATTTTACACAAAGACAATGCTCTCTGCAACCTCTCGGCAGGTTGTCACGTTATTTTTCTTTTTAACTTGAAGGAAAAAAAACCTACTCTAAGAATTATCCTTTTCTAACCAGTTGCTTTGGTTTTAACAATGTACTTGAAATCCTTACATAGTCTAACCGACACACTCTCAGTGTATACTTACTATACGGACCAGTGTGTTCATCTACCTAAGATCACATTCATCCACATCTGTGCAGTATACACTCTGCCTTTAAAGTTTAACGTTACTCATGGAGTAAAACAATCCACACTCGAGTTTCATTTTGATTTCCAGAAGCGCACAGTACAGCTTGTATGTGTAAAATAATCGCTTATTCTTCCTCAAAGTCTTCGGTAACCTTGCAATAATCAGCTAGCGACCTGTTTTCCGCTCTAGATTTTCATTTAAAATCCAACACTCAATATACTATTTGCCCCAGGCAAATTTGAAACAAAATATCAACCGATTTCTGGAGGGAAGGTTGAGGCCTCTTAACCTCGACTAAAACTACATTTTCACCATTTTCGAAACGTTTCGCATTATCTTATGATCATTTGATGCTTAAACCATAGATATATAATTATGGTCCTTACTAGATATTCACAAAATCATATTTATGAAAGACAACAACGCGCATGAAAACCAGCGCCGTTTCTTGATGGAGTTAATCGTCATAATGCAATGTCAGCCTTTTATTGTTATTATCAGAACTGGTTTGGTTTTCCGTTTTGAATTATTTCAATTTTATCTGACATTCTGCAATCTAATGAATTTCTAATTCATTTGTTTATAAACAGATTTCCGAATGACGCTTTCTTGCATTATCACGTGACCTTCTCGGAAATTGCATGACCTCATTGGATATCATATCTCAGTGTCGATGGTTGTTAATCTAGAACAAAGTTGGGGAATAAATAAACAGCAAATAAATGTATATTGTGACAACATTATAACCACATGTAATCGTTGGTTTGGTTTACGGGTTGACGAAAAATAACAGATAGACGGAAGATAGAAACGTTCGGAGTGAATGAGCAAATGGTACTCAAACAGAAGCAACCAGGCAAAAGAGGAGGGATTCGGAACACTGGTGCTAAGAACCATAAAATATGTGTATTCTATGAGAGTGTCGCTATACGTGAAGTATATTCAAAAGTTGTATGAAGAAGGAATAAGACGTTAACTTCGAAAGGTTTGAAAATGTAAGCATGACCTCTTAAAAGTATCATGGTAACATTACGGAACCTCTAAGGTGTGAGGATTATTTTGCAAGAACATGGATTCATCGATGCATGAAGACCATTGGTCCTCAGAACATTGATATGATAAACAGCTAACCTTGTATATCTGTTTAATCTGGTCGCATATTCTTTATTCATCTAATGTCAATGTACATCACATAATCCCAATATAAAGTAATAAAACGCTTGACAAGTCGCATCCGCAGATTCTCTGATATATATATATATAGGAATACTGTTAAGTTGCGTAGAGCTCTACGATGTGATGTGCTCAAACATGTTTTCCAAAATGTCGTCCTTCCGAGAAGTTTATTATTATGGATTCAGCAAGTGCAAATCATTCCTGATATCTTCTAGAGCTCTTTGGAGTAACGAGCTGCGAGTCGTGCGCGAATAAGCGTGAAAATCGTACCATCGATGTGAACACAAACGCCAGGTGATTTGGGGTGTGAACCAAGTTCAATATGCCCGCGCTTCCCGGTCATGCGGAAGAGGATTTTATAAGATTCTTGAAAAGTGTATGCTCGAAAAACTGAAAGCACCAAGGGAACAACCTAGCGGGTTAATCGGTTGTGAGCGCTAGCGGGAAGCTACGACAGAGTGAGGGGCCTAACGGTTTATAAAGGAGAGAGCGAAAGGTGGAAGCACAAATAGATTTGTTAGCCACGACTCTTGGTAATCAGCATCTCCTACTATAGTTGGGAAGGGAGATGACACAAGTTGGCAAGATTCGTGTTAATTCAAAGAGCTGAGAGAACAGGTGGTTGGGGGAGAGGAGAGAATATTATTAGCCAGCCGCATTGACAGGACTCAAGTAAAAACGAATTAGGCTCTTACAGTGAAGGATGAAAAGGAGACTTACAGGTATCGATTAAAAACAAAGCTGTTTAATTTCTCATTAACGCTCGGGGCAGAGGAAATGACACGAAATGTAGGAAGATTGCCCTACAGGATTCACGGGGTAAAACCTGTTGCAAAATGGTGAGATGAGTTAAGCTGTGATGTATATTATGAATGTTTGAGACGCAAAGTAACATTAAGAGAGGATGTTATAACTGCAGGGGGGAAGGAATTCACATCAATTTACTTGCGATGAGCCGGCTTGCTCAGCTGGATAATGGGAACATTGCATACGTTCATCAAATTACTTAGAACGCTGGTTTTAGATTTGTTGAATGATCAGGTAACAGAGTGTAGCGAAATGGTTTAATATAACCACCGCGGAGAACACGAGATTGAATTCGTGTAGTTAACCGTTGTTAGGGAATGTTTGCATATGTAATCATTTATGAGAAATGATTTTCTAATCAGGGAACTGTTACGGATAAACTGACAAGGGAATCTAGAAGGGTTTGGATGAATACACTGTCTAGGAGTTTAGTGTTACAGCATAGCATTGTTTAAGGAGAATTAGTCAAAGGACTATAAACCTTGCAACAACAACAACAACAACAAAATTTTAGCAACCATTATGGATAACCTATATGTTAGAGGATTTTATAAGGACTTGTTGAAGAATGTAATTTGTTCCAATGGGAAATCTGTTGTATGAAACGCTCCTTCATATTCTAGACTGAAGACTTGAACAAGTTTAAAAATGACACCACAGATCTAACAGTGCTTGAATATGAATGTTGTTCTTTATTGATTCCTTTCCTAAGTTTATTTGACATATTATAGCTGCTCGCTAAAAATGACACTACACATTGGTCAATCGTAGCGCTACTATAGGTATAACATACACTCATATCTTGACCATGAAAATATCAATAGGGGGAAAAATGGAAATAAGAAAGGATTTTACTGCCTCCTAGTGGCACTGTGACGTCATGCATTGGATAAATTGGCAGCTCCTGCACATGACTTTGGAAAGAGTAAATTGACGAAAGAGAGAAGAAAACAAGAACCCATGCACTGATTTATTAACCGAATTGACAAACATTTCCGAGGACTTCTAATCTAGGATTACGTTTCTCTGTGTTTTTGTAGGAGTCACGTGCAGAGTGTGGTCCACCTTGTGATTCTTATATCTGCAGTTAGAATGGTAAAGAGATCAAGAGAATTCGGTCCCTTAAGGCAATTTTTCTCTCTCGCTTGGGTCATTCTGTGTATAAAATTGCACTCGATATTATTTTACCATATTATGCAGAAGTACTCATCTCTTATTTTGCCAGGGTTTTGCACATTGGTGTGAATATCTATTTAATATCAGTGAAGTCCGTGGCACTGTAATTCTGGGGTGGTCAAGATACTTTTTTTAATCTGCGCAGAGTATATTATTCCAAAGAACGTTGTGAAATAAATCAATTGAATAAACCTTTGCGTTTTGAAAGCATTTGCCCAAAATTTCACTCTGGGTCAAATAAGGTGGACTGGAAGTGGAGCAGAAGAGACCTAAATAAAGTACAAATGAAAAAAAAAAACGGAAAAAAATATGAAGAAAAAGCAGGCGAGGAAACGAGATCACTAAAAATGATTTCTTTTTTTTTTGGGGGGGGGGGGGTTATTTTTGTCATCTGCAGCAAATTGGCAACACGTATGGAGGTTAGAGCCTAATGTCGATCGCCAGCATAACCTATATCAATTTAGTGATTAAAGATGATTTTAATAGCGGTAGTAAGGTACTATAGGACGCCGTCCATTTTTAAAGGATACTTTTTGAGATTTAACCCTTTGAACGACTGACATCCATCAATTAAATTGTCTGGAATATTTAGACTAACGCACAGACCATCAGGTCATGTCATCAAAAGCAACACAAAACTCAGTGAGAAAACCTAAGACATTTATGGCTATAAATGACATGCAATACAAGGTATAGGACAAATGATGTCGAATATTTCATCCAGGCTGTGTTGTTTAAATGAAGTGAAAAAAATAGATTACGTAAATTAGAATTTATATGATGGATTAACAGTAACAGTTAGACCTGCAATGAGGAGCTTACGTCATCAAGTTAAACTTAAAGGAGCATTCGAAGATTAACATATTTTAAAGGTGAATATCATGAAACTGAGATATCTATAGCAGTCAATTTTATTTCATTCTTTCTTGGAATATGATATAACACGACTAAAATTCTACCTAAGGTCATAATTTAAATGATAGTTAGCTATGATTATGGAAGACTGCAGCAAATAAAGGCAGAACCTGGAACAGAAGACTGTATGGACAGGTTTCATAACCTGCAATGACCGTTTTTACTTACACAAAGTGTGCGACCTTGTCTTGATACGCAAAATTGAATCTCTGAACTTAACATATCAATTTTCCGTGGACGATTTACAAGGTTAAACTACTAAAGCACCTTTCAGTGATGTAAATATTGTATGTTAGTTACCTTTCGTTATATGACTTTATATAAATATATTCCCGGATGTATTTTACTTTCATGGAACGTAAAGGGTCTAAAAAGGGAGATAATTAACTTTCACTAATATCAAGGTTACACTGGAAACCATAAAAAATATCCCCAAGAGATCAGGTTAGTGCAACCTCCAATGAATCTTATATAATATCATTAACTCATACAGGAAAATTTATCTAATTATTTTCACAAACCGTAAAGTTTCTTTTAAAACAGGAATTGATAGTTTAGTTTGACACTATGCATGGTTTATTCTTGCAGTTGACAGGGGGCAAGCTTTTTAACAACAAAAATACATCCCCTTGGATATATTGTTGATTGGTGCTTTAACAGTATTTATTCCCAACATTCAGCTTATATGATATCTATTGACGTCCCCGGCCTATAATCTCCTTAAATTTGCTCATCTGATTCAAGTCATTGCGTCTCCTTAGTCTTGTGAGTTGTAGCCATCCTCAGTAATCCAACTTGTTGCCGAGGAATGAAATTAAAACAATAATATATTTTTGGAAAACACTCTGTGTAATACTGTAAGACGTAGTTTGGTGTAAATACAAGGTCATGTAAAGGTTAATTTTAATTGGTTGGCAGCCCGCCAGGATCCGTAGTTGTTGATAGAATCTACGCGTTGTTGTGCGTCTTTCTGCGTACGTTATGTGCGTGACATGATATTATATTTGCATACATTTGCATTCAGCTGTGCTCGATCGCTTGGCTTATCCAATCAAGAATTATTATTATTATCGCTATCGGCACTTCAGCCAATCAGCTGAGTGTGCCGCCATGCTGGCTCATTCCAGTTTGCGTGACTTCAAAGACGCATATTTCCATATTCGAGAGTTCTCAGTTAATCTTTATCCCGTAAGGACGTTTTGTTTGAGTTCTCATTTCTTTAGGCCCTTTATCGTTACACCATTTCAAGTTTCATCGCATCTGTTCTCGCATCTGTTCTCAATTTTGAATCCGAACACTACAATGAAGTTTATCACAAGAACAAAAGTACCCGATTCGTCTCCTGAACTCTTTCCTCTATAATCTCTATATTTCGGACTTAACCCTCGGTAGAATAATCTCGTGTAAGGCGCCCACGATAACCTGACATAAGTATCAACTAAAACCCCGCCTTGTAATACCAACGTAATGTCCATTGGTCACTGTTAGCCTATACCTGTAATGTTTTCACGCTATTGTATACGATTTAAGCTCACTGAATAGGACAATGTTTATACGTGCTGTCATAAACTATGATTGGTTTATATGGTTCTGCATTTGTTAGAATAGAACATTGGCGTATTCACTAACCTGGACCGACTATGTCAATGAGGAGACGCGCAAAAAATGTACCAAGGGTCATGTAACGTGCTCCCGTGTAGCACTCAACTCTTATATCATACTCCTTGAATGTATATTCTACAACAACTAATGTCCTGATCTCATAGCAACCACGTTCCTTGTGAAGCTACGCAACCAGTTTAAACTAGCTCAGTGTTTACACTGTTCCAATGTTAACTGCAGTTTTCAATTACAAACTTGCCACTTTGAGTATTTTCTTTCAAACAATCGAACTGCAACTGGAACACACGCAGCTTTTCACGACTGTATACAAATGTATAGATGCGAGAAGCAGACGACAGGACTTGTTGTTCCTTAGCAACACAAGTTTACTTGCAGTTTTTGTACGTAACATGATGATAGGAGTAACTGCCGTATGTAATCTATAATACTCTGACAATAGATGTTCGAATAATAGCCTGGGTCCATGCAGATCAAGCTTTGTATGAGAAGGAAAGTAAATCTAAACAACGATACCATCCAAACATAATTTATTTTTCTCAAATTATCCTGTCATATAGTGGGTTCTTGTGTCTACGGAACGCTAATCATTTCGAACTGACAAAGGATTAAATAATATGGTAGTAGCACCTGGCAGCACGTCACATGACCCCCCCCCCCCCCC
>JAIPMN010006700.1:0-15446 GCA_020650975.1 Apostichopus californicus
TACTGACAAGGCTGGAAGAAGACTTGAACAAGTCTAATTATGACGTCATCGGGTCACAATATGCTTCAAGTTGTTATGTTTCTCTGTATTACAAAGTTCGTATTCTATAATGGGAGAGGGCGTTAAAAAAATACTAACTCCACAATATTTTCGCTCTATGCATGACCTCCTATGATGTTGGCATTGTTTTGAGTGTCAACACTGTTTTCATTCTTTACCTTGTAAATGTAAAACAAAGAGAAAGTGAAACGTTTTCAGAACCTTGTGGCGCTATGACGTCACAGATTGAGAATGGGAAAGTACCCGAATAGAACTTCTATTATAGGTTATCTTCCAAGCAGGATTTTCCTTTGAGGCAGTTGTTTATTACAACATTGTAAACCATATCGCTGTAAGCTGAAGATGATAGTTGGCTACAGCTCTCCTTTAATGTGCGAGCGTTATGGTTTAAAAAAAATGTTCTAATAGATTTAAAATTTTTAAGAATCCTTAATAAAAAAATAAAAACAAACAAAATCCAGTTGACGGGAATGATATACTGGATATATTCATAAGTATAGACGAGTGATATTTTTATTGTTCGACAAAACATGGGTTAAGTATACTGACCAGAGGATTAAAATGGGGAAGAATACTGAACTGGTGTAGCACAGAAAATATGGAAGTGGCATTTGTTCGTCGCCGTATATATACTGTGTATTTTACTAGAAAGCAGGCTTCGGTATTACATACTTTTTCCTAAAAAGTTACCACAGTTTTAAATTTCAAAAGGCTATAATTGGACTTTCATGAAAAGATGACATAATGTTCTAGTTCTTTGGTACTAACCCTTATGTTGACGGTGATAACAAAATCACATAAGCCGATGAAATTGCCCCACCCCCCTGCCCTCCCCACGACCTTCCAATGAGGGTGTCTCTATGTCAAATTGGTTTATATAAATAACTGTATATATACGAACTTGCTGGTCTCCGAGGCCCTTTCCCTGACTTTCCCTTCAAACCTGTTCTCTGTTACGTCACCGGTTGGCAGTTACAATGACGTCATCGGTAGGTAACATATATATGTATACATATATTGCAGGTTTTGACATACTTCTCTTTATATTTAAACTCAGCTTCCCCTGCTCCTAGTTTGCTCTTAGCACGTTTACGCTCCCACTCTGAAAATAATTTGCTTGTCCTCTTTACCCTTATGCATTTATTTATAATTCTGTTTATGTCAGTTTATTCCCAAACCTTAAAAAATAAAGGTTCGATCAGGCTAGCCCCCAGACCCCCCCCCCTCTCTCCGCATTGCATTCTTTCAATTTAACCCAAAGCAAGTATTGATACTTAAGCACAGTCGTTTCATTTCGCAATTATTTGTTTCTGTTATGGTGCAGCACAGAAATGAAAAACAAAACAGGTGTTATTCTAATATTAACACAAAACGAAATAGTTTAAAAAATTGTTTTTGAAAGAGCGAGCCAGAAAATGTATTTTGACACCCCGACTCGCTATTGAAATCCTCGGGTTGTAAATACTGTGGGATCCCCGCTCACATTGTCGCTGTATGATCAGTTGGTTTGGCAAAGCACAGGACTAATAATGCATTGGTTCGAAATTCCGTTCTAGCCAAATGTGGTTTTCTTTTTACCGACATCCTATAGTCAGTTGTTTGTGGATCATTGACTCAGTTTAGTTGATATTTATGTTAAGTTTTCAGCTGTGGCGGATCTTTTATAGTTATTCTCGTAATGGTCGTATTAAATCCCAATGCTATTACTTTCTTGAACTGTTTTCTCCGTCACAATGTTGATGAAAAGTAACAATTTACGGTATATGCTTCCTTCTTTATCACTTCTCCAAGTTTCCCAAGGCTATTGAGCTGAATAATTACAATGGCGACGTTTCTAAAAATGTCCAAACATTTCGCTACTTTTATAACTTTGATCAACAAAACGTATCCAATATAGACCATACTTATATTGAAAATCAAAACGTTCTTTTTTCTCAGTGGTCCATAGGAGATAGGAACGGCTGTAAACCGAGTGCGGCGGCGTGTTGTCTGGCCTTCATTCTTAGTTCTGCGATGCTTGAGTTTTTTGCCATACCAAGGCCCATGGGTCCGCCGGGCCCTCTTGCCATAAGACTTCCTACTAGGGTGGCCATCTGCAGAGCGTATGAAGGTGATGGTGCCGGCAGAAACATGAAGGGGTGTGCATGGGCCAGGAGAGAAGTCGGTAACGGTGGCACCGGTGGTAACCTGCCCTGTGAAGATTCCATTGGGGTTTTGCACGGTGGTGAAAGGTTGAGTTGAAGCTGCTCCTGGACCCTTTCGAAGGGCATCCTCATCGCCCCCATACTGAGATAAGGAGCCACACGACAGGTATCAACGCTGGTACTAGGACCGACTCCGGACCCTATAGAAGAAAAAAACAATATTACTGAATATTGGAATTGTCGGAAACTGCTTAATCTCGTATTTCATGAGCTGCTCATAGACACGAACAGAGTTGACAGCTAATGTACCCCCCCCCCCTCTACCCCCATTCATAGTATATGCAGAGACATATTCAACTTTCACATATTTGGAAAAGTATAAACGGTTTTGTGGTCGTTTTTTTTCTAATTAAAGGCAGATAGACAGGAATTGATTAAATTAGAACCAAAATTAGTTGAAATACATTTATTTCATTTTCTCTCTCGTATGTCTATGATTTTAGGGGGTTAGGGAGGGGTTGGGGGGGGGGGGAGTAGTGGGGTTCCGGCAGGGGAACTGATAATGAAACAAGGAAAAATCATTCCCAATGTCCCATCACAAATTGTTGAAATTGATATTTTATGTTTATATTATCTTTTAGATAGTTCTATCCTTAATTTTGATTAGACGGTAGCTTTGAGAAAGTATTTTGCTTGTTAGACAGATCGACTGACAAAAAAAGGGTATTATATCAAAGTTCATTAATTTTCATTAATAAGTACAATGATTCAGTTGTTACTGCTTGGAGAAAAACAACTTTGCCATATCGTCAAGCTAATTGTTGTGTTGTTTTTCTAGTCCAATTGACGTTAGTCTGTACACCATTTATAATTTAGGAGTTATTATACTACGAACAATGGAAATGAATTACTAAACAAAACAAAAACACTCAAAGAGAAACAACTCATTCAGATATTTGTATAGAAGATTTTTCCCTTCCGCTAGGAGGAAATAGTTTGCATTTTCGTCAATAAAAACAATTATAACTAGCCGTTAATACAAAACTATTCCCCCTCACCGATATACCCCTCGACAAAATACTTCACACTTTGTAACCCTCTCTTTCTCTTCCATCCAACCCCTACCCAACCCTCCCCCTCCCCCCGCCCGCCCGACTTCGAACCAGTGGATACTACTACATACCATTCTTGCTGTAGTTTATAACGCGCAGTTTCTCAATTCGCTTTAATCGAGGGGTGTCTATATAATCTTTAAATCATTGTGTTTATAAATTTGTTTTCTTTTGCACGAAATACGCAGTTATTTTGACACTTCCTGCTTCCATTATCATTTTAACAAAAACATGGATATGAAGAAATGACAAAAAACTTTTGGATTCTTTTCTTCGGTTTTACTCTCCTCCAATCTTTCCTGTTTTTTATTCTCTTTATTCTGAAAAGAATTTTCGATAACTTTCTGAGCAATGCAATATCTATAACCCGAAGCATAACTATAATTACATTATGATATATTAAGCCTTCTTCCAAGGGATATTAATTTCATATTTTGCTAGACAAATTAAATGAAGATACAATCCGGAAAGGCTTGATAATAATGTCTTTTTAAAAGACTTCTTTTTCCGATCCTAATTTAATCACAAAAGCTTCTAGCAGAAGTATTGTAGAGAAAGACTGTAATTGTATTTTCTCTTACTTAAGGATTCAGAAACCATGAAAAATCCAATCGGTAAACCCAAACCTTTGTTTCAACTAATGAAATTACCCAGCAATTTCATTAGCAAACAAATCCATTTATTCTTTTTCTCCCCCACGGTCAATTATTTCCCAAAACATTCTATGAGGTGCATTTTAACCCTTAACGATCGTTTGCAGTATTAATTACGCTACCGTAGCCGCTAACGGTGAAATTATACCACAATTAAGATTTCATTAAGCGCTCATTACGCTACAAACGGGACGCTTTGTACAAGAATACACTAATACGGTCCTTCCTTCCAAGCTCAACATTTTTTAGCTGATAGCGCTTGCTCAATAAAATGCTATTTAGGGCAAAGTTAATATAATTTAAGAAAGATTATCGTATAGCTTTGGCTCCTATGCGTTTCGTCCATTATGCATAAGGGTAATTTTTTGTTCTTTATTAATTTTTTTCTTCTTCTATACTTAAGATTAATTTTGTTACATAATATCTTCCAATATTATATTTTCGCCACTATATATTGATCGTCCGTTTATATATATTTTATGAATTTAATTGTATAAACAAAAATATTTTATCCTTGTTAAAAATTTGTTAACTTAACTTATCTGCGGTTAATGTCATTTTCTACGCCTGTCGCTTTGTTCCGTCGAGGACACTAGACAATTCCATTCCAAAACTCGACAAGTAGAAACGTTTTTTATGGATGGTTAACTCTAAATTGCAATACAAATTGTCAATTTTACTAAATTATCCAAGTTTGAATTCAAATCTGGATATTTTTGTAGGCCTAAGTGCTCTATAACCAAACGCGTTGTTAAAATCGAACCATTATACGATTTTAACTATCTACACAAACACGGGGCGAGATGTACTTCTCTATAGTGTAATTATGAAACATAACTAATATAAAGTTACATACTGATTTCAAGGTGAAACAGGATAGTTTAAGCGGAGAATAAAACTTTTGATATTGAATTATGATAGCTATTATACAATATTAATCACATAATTGATAGAAAATTGTAACTATTTTGATATTTCCAAACGAATTCCGCTTAGTGTTATGTATCGTTTTTTATGTAATCGGTTTGTTTAATATAGCATAAGTAAAGCATGTTGAAACTTCATTAATTTATTGCGTCGTCGGCTGAAACGTCAAGACTAGGTATCGGTTTAATTTAATAGTATTCGTTCAACGATTTTAACTAAAATATTAAAACTAATCGTTCTTAAATGCAATTTTTACTTTGATAAAACTTTTTTTTTCTCTTCCAAAAGTAATGAAGTGGCGTGTTTTTCAATCTCCTTGCTACTTAGTTAAAAGCTATAGTGACTACTTTTTAACATATATTTCGTTCATTTTAAAGCAAAAATAATATTTTATAAGAAAGAATAATTGTTGCCTTTTATCGTTGTTACCTCGTTTTGTGCACTTTCACGTTTTTTCTTGAAATTTAGGGTCGAGGTTAAGCAGAGATCTATGGAAACACTTTGAAAGGTTTATTTCATAACGTCGAAGTGATAGCTTAAGCAGGTCGAATTCGACCCCACAAAAGTACATAGACTCCTGGGGGGTAATTCGTAGGAAAATGGAACTTCTTCCTTCACAGCTCCAGAGCAATATTTGTAGATATCTTCATTGACTTGTAAAAATTATTACAAAATGGTAAAATGTGAGGCTGTTTTACACATTGAATAAATTCACAACTATTTATCAAAATTAAACCGTGTTGCAAAATAAATTAATATTTTATGATTATTCAATAATTTTATTTTTGCGATAATTAAAATAAATGAGAATATTGGACACTAGGAGGATAATACATAAAGACAATAGTTGAAATTTAAAGTCTAACTTCAAGGATAATTTTTATCATAATTTAACGTTTTTAAAGTTTTTATTCAATGGCATGGATCTTTCAACCTATATAAATACAAGTAACGTCTGTACTATGACAAACAATAATCTAGTGAATCAATTAGGAGTAATCTGATTGTCTTGGTTTCGAAGCAAATGTATGAAAATAAACTGCTGTTTGTTTGTTGAATTAGTGTCAAAAATCTTTCAAACATCTTAACATATACTGTATACACTCTCACAGCAGATGTATGCCTATAGCGTAATTTGGATGTAAACTTTTGCCGAACGTGTTTTACTCGCAATAAAGTTCAATTTATTAGCTATCGTAAATAGCTTTAAGAGATTGTGAAGTCAGGACAGCTTCATAATCGTAAGACGTATTGGTGGGGCACGTACTAAAGGTATATAGGTTTAGTAACGTAGCGAATGGATTAACAATCTCATACTTATTATAAATATGTAGCGAATGGATTGACAATCTCATACTTATTATTATTATTATTAATATAATTACAATTATTATTATTATTATTATTATTATTATTATTATTATTATTATTATTATTATTATTATTATTATTATTATTATTATTATTATTATTATTATTATTATTATTATTATCATAATGATACAATGTGAGTCCTGACAACGCTTAAACATTTACCTTACCACTATCAAAAACGCACACGTTTGTTTGTATTACTTTGTAACGGTTAATCCTGCTTTAATAAAAAAAAAATGGAAGTACTAACCTTTGCTGCTCTGGTTTTCCTGTTTCCGACACTTCGCCCTTCGATTTTGAAACCAAACCTGTAAAACAAAACATGGAAGAATAATAGTAACACAAAGGAGGTTATAGAATTGTCTCACTACAGGAAATGTTTTAAAAAGTGTTCATGTAGTACTACTAACAGCGCGCTGTGTGTTTTCCCTATACCTAGACTTTCAATATCAACATAACTAATGCATGAACAGTTCGCTTTCTTTGTGTGTGTGGAAACCATCTTGGTTTACTAACCGCCTCAATCTTTTGTGGTTTAAGGTTTTATGGTTTTTATGGTTTTATGGTTTCTATTAGCCATTAGTCTAGTCTGTATTTTGCTCTTTTCAAACTTTCTCACTTTCTTTTGTAAGCTACGTCTTTAAAATTAAAATTAATTTAAAAACAAAAATTTAAATATCGTGTGGAAATTTCTCTAAATTTGTACAGTTTAAGTACCAAATTACCGTAATTTAGGACGTTTTTGTATTACAATGGTACTCAATGTGCAGTGCATTTGTTCTAAGCATGGATTGTACGTTTAGAATGAACAGCATCGGTTCATCAGAAAATCAAGTTACCTTTAAAAAGTACTATCATTCATGAAACGACAATTCAGGGAAGTTGTGGTACTTTAAGTTCAGTACACTGTTTCAAGCACAGAACTGTAAATATAGTTCATGCATGCACATGATTGAGTTGCTCGACAATTTAAGCCGACCACTAAAAGGCTTACGTATCTGATGACGTTATTCAGAATAATTTTTCATGTTTGACAAGACTTTCCCACAAAGGTGGATTGATCTTAATAGCATGTCACATTGAAGTAACACCATTTTACGTATTAATTATACCTGCATGTCAATTTCATAAGAACATCTTTTTTATCTTCTTAATAGCATGTCACATTGAAGTAACACCATTTCACGTATTAATTATACCTGCATGTAAATTTCATTAAGAACATCTTTTTTTTCTGCTGTGATTGTCAATGAGGTGTAACTATAGGGGAGAGTTTATCTGCTATTTCTTTTTATAATTTACGCCATTACGCCATTTCATTTAGATTAGTCACATATATATGGTTAGATCGGTCAAATATCTGCTAGGAGGGTATCGCAGTCGATTAGGGTGATAGAGTGTTCCATGTTAAGCAGCAAGGATGATCGCGCCATCTATATGCACGGGAACAGTGTAATGGGGTTTGCTAATCTCTCGGCCTGCAACTTAAATACAAATATAACAGACAAAGCCAATAAAGGAAATAAACAATTTCTATTGTAACGTTTCCATAAACCACAACGTTTCGTTAAGTTACATTCGCGTATACTGAGGCGGACTCAATAGTCTATAGCGTGTAGAAAATCATAAAATCTCACCTGCACTCTTGCCTCAGATAAGCCTAGCTTTTTACTCAGTTCTTCTCTCATGAAAGCGTCAGGGTAGTGGGTCTCGTCAAACAACTTTTCAAGTTCCCCAAGCTGTTCCACTGTAAAGTTTGTACGACTTCTACGCTGCTTAAGTTTTCCATGGTGACCCAGGTTGATCCCATCCGCGCCTGTCATGTCCAATGGACCCTGATCTTCATCGACCACGGTCCCTTCGCGGGCCCCTGTCGAATCCGGTGACAGATGGCAGGGGTTCCACAAGCGTGGTCTCTGTGGATGTGCTGTTACTATGGCAACTTGCTCAATGGGGCCGGTTTCTGCCGACTCTTTCAGTCGCGTCGGTGTGATATCGTTGTTATTTTGTTCTTTCTGTGTGATGTGACTTTCGTCTTGCGGTACCGACTGTGAAGTCTTTGGTTTGACTGTGCTAATATTACTAACGTCCAAAGTCGGGTATTTTTCCGTAGACCGCCCGCCTCTTTCCGCTAAACGTTCTGCATTCTTGTTGCCACAAATGTTAACTTCGTTGTTCGACTCTCCTAAAATTGAGGAAGAATGGCAAAGAGCAAGACAAAAGTGAAAAATTAAAAATAAAATATATCAGTAATTCTGCCATGAAATTTCTAATTCAATTGTCAATAAGCAATTCTCAGCATGCTACAGTACCCAAAAATATTATAATGGAGCTAAAGTTAATTGGCTACCAACATATGAAATAGTTTAACATTATTGGACCACATTTTTACCCATAATGATATCACTTAGTATTTTGTTTAGGTATTGTGCTAAGACGTTTATACCAAAATATGTTTTGAAACATTCAGTACATTGATAAAGCATTAAATTGAACAATGAGAAGAAATACAATCTTGTTTTTATTGGAAAAAGGTTGAACCGGTTGGTGACATTCATGTTTCTGCTAGTAGCTATATGTTATTAATATTATTTCTCGTAGAATCAATACCTGGATGTCATAATTTAGGCAATATATGTTCACATTCAGCAAGACGTTGAAAGCACGTTGTCCTTACCTCGATGCTGCAGAAATATATATGTAAGTGAACTAAATATGTAAATAGAGCATATTTATGTGAAACCCGACCGACACATTGCCACTATTCCCTAACATATCGTACCCAATGTTCATAGCTTGATCAGTTTGTACTGTGAATAAGGTACGACCGTTAATAAGTATAAACTGAAGTGTGTTATAACACCGTAACACATGTTAGACCTGTCAGCAGATGCTACTGTAGAAAACTTAATAACAGACAAATTCATTACTCAGAGTCTGTTCCAACAAATGACTGGTTAGGAGTCTAATTATTGTCCTTAAGTTTGAATAGTAAGTATACCTTGCACAAAAAGTTCAAATTGCGGAATGTAAGCGATTTGCAGTAAAGTGTCATCCACTTTCTGTTAAAATGTAGACGAAATTATTGGCGAAACGATTAGTGTAGTCTGGTTAGTCCAGACAATCAGTACGCATAGGATGATGTGTTTAGTATTTTCTGTTTGTTAGTCCTCAGTAGCAACTGGACATCAATATAACACATGTTAAGAATTTATAACATAAATCAGTTTTAACTGATTGATGGTACTTTTTAAGAAAAGTCACCCAGGAGAGAACCTGCATGGGCACGAAAACCAAACTACTGAATGACTGATCCGCCCTCAACCCTCGGTCCCCTTGCATCGGGACTGTGTCTGTGTGATCATCGTCAGGTGTGTATCACCATTCCCCTCGAAAGAGAATACTACACATGCATGATCTTAGCCAAAAGGCCGAGAAGCGATCTGATTAATGGTTACTCATCCTTACCAGTTTGAACTGGTATAAAGCCATGAGAATCGGCTGTTAGATCCATATCCCAATACGGCTCATTACAATCGTGTTGAACGCTATTTACAACATCGTTAACATATATAGTGATTGTATGAGATCGAATTAAGTCAAACTTTCGTTATTTTTTTTCATCCAACGAATGCTTTATGTTTTCATAAATATGAGATCCCTATAAAGCGTTCATTGGTCGATTAGTACTTGCTTTTGCCTTTGAACAATTTCAGTATCTTGTTTCTCAACATTTGACTATAATTAATTAACCAATTTATGGTCAATGTTGAAAAAAAAAAAATCGCTTTTCGTATTTGGCCACTAATAAATGATAATTTGACCAAATGGAATGGCTCTTATGTGAAATGCCATTGATCAAACTAAGCCATCACCCACATAGGTTTTGTATAACCAAATAAAGGTTATTTTATGGAGTAATAACTGATTATAAGAGAACTTATTGCTCACAAATATGAGATTAATGGTGTTATTTTATATAGGAATATTAACATACGACAAACACCAAAACAGTGATTGTGTGCTTGTTGTTGTTACTTCATTATTTTGAATGAAAAATTAATATTTTGTCAACGGAACGAACTCGATTGTTATCATGGGATGTTATTGTTCATTGGCTAAACAAAAGCAGACAAAATTAAGACAAGGGGGCTTGTTTGTACTTTGACGGCTTTTAATTTACTTAATAAGTGAGTTTTCTATCAGAGAAGAACGTTTGCTTAGTAGAAGGGCAATGGAAATGGCATATTTTTACCAAACAATAAAAAGTAAACAACTCATCGAGAGAGAGAGAGAGAGAGAGAGAGAGGGAGGGAAACTTACTGAATAATAAGTAAATGGAAGGAAAATAGAATTCTTAAAAATAATCGAAAGATAACTTTTGTTTTTAATACGTCTAACCTCTGAAGGATATATCAGAAGCAATCTTAATAAACCTAGGTTCTTCTTTAATCACGTAGTCCAGTATTGCAGATATTACCTTATTTAGTACACACATGAAACCTTACTGAATCTTCAAAATTGATTACACTGGTTATTTAATTAACTGGACAATATTAAGCAAAAAACGAAACAAAAACATTGTGTCAGAAATTATCTAGATGCCAAGTAGTGCTAATAATAATCACACCAACAAATACATATATTAAGAAACAATGGACAGAAAATTATCGGCATAAAGCATGGCAAATCAAAAAACCAAGTTCCTGACCATTGGATTAATTTTCATGTTTTGTAAACTGAAGTTCGGATGTCAGGTTTATTTTGTTATATGTAGGTATTTACTTATTCTTAGAGAAAGGGGTTGATACATAATCACAATTTATTCAATTAAATATAATATTACTTAAGCTTTCATGTTTTTCAAAATTGATCAGTCCTACACGCGTACATCTTTATTTTTACCTAATGAAAACATTTTGACTTATAATATTAAAAAAAGTAGCAAATTAACTTTGCAATCTTATAGAAGTTGATGGTTTATGTTCATTTCGAATGCTGAATGAGGAAAATGATAATTGAAAAAGTTACTAAAATATTTGCATCATGTAAATAACAACACTCACTCAACCCCTCAAGGAAAATAATTAGGTGAAAACAATGAAAATATAAAAATCTTTAAACAACAATCTTTCTCAATTGTTTTTAATTTACTAATTGAAAATGATGATGACGAAGTTATTTTGCTTTTTCGTTTTGTTTTGTTTTGTTTGTTTGTTTTGTTTGTTTGTTTTTGCTGTCGTTGATACAAATCTTGACATTACTTTTGTCTAAATTGTGAGATTTGATTAATTCTGTCAGTTCAGAGATAATAAAAAAAGGCTGGCAGTTGTAATCGGATATTTTATTTTTTAAATTACAGTTCCGTTTCAAAAGATACATTAAAAACTGAAAACCACAAAACTATACACACGGTTAGGAAAATGGAAATATATAACATAAATACACATTGTATCAAATATCATACCGTATTTTATGTATGCTTTATACGGACCAATTCGTAATGTTCAAACAAGGCGAAACCAGCTGGAAATTAATCAGCTTAATTAGGTTAACTACTTCATTATTTAACAGGAACCGTGTCTTTCGCCTTGGATACTCTAAGCGAGTTAATCTGTGCGTTTGGAAATATCTGTACTGTGAAAGTATATATTTGCAGGGCTAGTGTTCGGCTATATAAATATACCAAACGCAGATATGAAATAAAATGACTTTTTTCAAGATTTTAAGACATCTGGTTTGACGCGAATGTTACAATAGCAATAACAAAAGCTTTAAATCTCTATGCACTGAAAGAAATGAAACATTACAGAAACATAATAACCCGCTTTTAATATAGTTTTCGTTTTGAAGTTTAGCTTTAGATGAAATATTATTCTTATTTTATCAACGCGAAAATACACAAAATCATTTAACTGTTGTTAAAACCGAAGTTGGTTCAACTTGTAATTTAATGAGAAACAAAATGTAACTTAATTATCACTAAACGAAAATTTATCTCTGAATTGTTTGAAAAGTTAAATGTGTCAATTTTGGTTCAATTTTTTGGGTGATTTCACGCTTTCTTTTAAAATATATACCCAAGTAATGGAAACAATCAATTTTTACTGTCAATATTTAATCTTTGGTTTAAGCATTAATATGTAACCTCTGTGGGAAAATTAGAGAAATTTTGTTTCCTTATCGCCGTTGTCATTATTTATCGTGAAAAGCTCCAAAATAAATATTCTAAGGCTGTTACGAAAAAAAGTTCATCATGGGATTTGTATTTCCAACGTACATTTCTTTGAAATATGAGAACACGTTATTGTGTGTATCATGAAAATTTTGCTTAAAATAAAAAATGGATTTTTTAGTTACCTTGCACAGTATAAGAAATCATTTAATATACCTTTATGAAAAGAAATTTAATTCAAGGTACTTCTTGGTTTATTACTCTATATATGTCTGAAAATATTTTTTATTAACATCTAAGTTTTCTTATTTGTCATTCTTACGTACACTTTATAAAATCACGACTCGACGATCAAAAGGGATAAAATAGTTATGCCGAAAAATATCAATTAAAAAATTACAAATTAAAACAAGGGCATGTGAAAGGGAGAAAGAAAAATACCATTTATGAGTTTAAAATAGATGAAATATATCTTACCATCTGATTTTTGTCGTTTAACAACGCATGGTTCTTCATTGTCACTTTCTATTGTTCTTTTTCGTTCTTTGTTCCCATTATCCTCTTGTGTCTCCTCTTCCGATTTGGCTGCCCCATCTAAAGTTTCCTTTTCCGTGCGATCCGTTTCCGGTCTCATTTTACTTTTTGGATTAGTTGATGTAACTTTACCCTTTTTCGCGTTAGCGGTTGTCGAATTGGCTGAGCCCTGGATTAAGCTAAGCCACTCCGTACATTTCCGAATGCTGACTGCCGCTCGTTTTTGCTCCTCACTCGGTTCCGTTGGGGTCAAATCCTGTCCGGCAAAAGATTTAGATACAAACGCTTCTAATTCCTCCATTTTTTGGTTCGTCTTTGTTGCTTGTTTCCGAAACCTGACAGTTATTTAATCCCTTCCTATTAGAAATTTAACAGCCAAAGAAGTGTTCCTCTATGATTGTTTGGCAGTCAAATATTTCCAAAAATACTAGGAAATGTTTTGGTTTTAAAAATCACCGAATATAAGTTCTAATGAACACGATACATTATCTGAACAAAAGATAATGTTTGTTCTCCATTAAAACATTTGAATAATATGGTCCGTTATTGTCATTTAAATGTGTAGGCTACTGTTCTTCAATATTCCAGTGAAAATGTTTTGAATTGTACAAAAAAAAACAATCTTCCAACACGAACAGCAACTCAACAATAACCAGAAACAACTTCTCTCAAAATATATTCAAATGTTATCACCAAAACAAAGAATAACATTTGAAAAGAAAGGAAATTAAATCGTTATTGTTTTCTCTTTAATTTGTAAAGAAAGTGAACAGCTATCACTGTAAAGCCTATTTTCTAAATACTAATAATATATATATATATCTATATATATATATATGCATTTATCTATATATCTGTATGTAAATATATATATATGTATTTGTGTGTGTGTGTGTGATAACTTCGCAAGCGGATGTGTGAATGAAGATTGCGTTGGAAGCTACCGGGGCTTAAATAAGTCTCAAGTAGTATATTAATCCATCTAATGGCTCGGAAAACGGAATTTGGTGACTTAATCCTGGCTTGATCGCATATAAATTGAATTAGCATTGTCGGTCGTGATAGGTTTATCATTGCAAAAGCCCTCGCTAATCTTATTATCACAAAGACGGGAAAAAGCATCTCAACATTTTCACAAAATCTATTTGTCGTTGCGCCCCCTAATTTAATTACACTTCATGGAAGGCTATCAAGGAAGGTTTTTCAAACAGCGTGCTAACAGGAATCGTTTAGCAGCCTTGTAATGCTGTTATCTTTCGTTTGCCTTTGGCTTTTCTTCAGTTGGGAATCTACAAGACTTCTTTTTTTTCTCTCTCTCTCCCTCTGTTTCTGTCTTCTCTCTCTCTGTGACTTACGTTGTTTAATGCGACTAAGAACTTGTGTGTTTTACGCTTGCCTCTATACATCAGTAAATTGACTCTGCGAAATTGGATTAAAAGGGGAAAATATAACTTGTAATCTGTGTTGTGTCGGAGACAGAGATCTTGAAGGGGCACGAAGCAAGGATGGCGGGTTGATACCTCTCTAAGGATTGTTGTGATTGGTTTTATTAATTGAAGATTATAAGTCGTGACCAATGAGGCGGAAGATTAGAAGTGTTAACAAAAAGTGAGTGGCGTGTGGTCGTCACGCGAAGAGTAGTGTGGAGTGTGAAATTTTGTCATTCTTCTTCTTCTTCTTCTTCTTCTTCTTCTTCTTCTTCTTGTTTCTGTTGCTCACAACCATTTAATGATATCTACATTTCAGTGTGTATGGAAGCGGAAATTGGGGGAAGGTGAGGGGGAGGGTTTTGACCATTAGCAACACTTCTTCGGGGCTAACTGGAATGAACAAGAGTCCCATTTCATTATGAAATTTAATTTGATTTAATACTTGACAGATTAGCCATGTGTAAGAATTTTGGAGACATGTCCAGACGTAAAATATAAAATATGCAGAGTAAACGTTGTTAAAATTATCCGTTCGAGCGAGGATATAGAAAGATATTGAAGGAAGATAAACACATTTGAAATGTGAAATATCACAAAGTTGAATAATATCTGATTTGGGTGTTAAGTAAATTATTGAGGAAGGCCTTGACCGAAGTATGTTAAGTGAAGACGTAAACTGTGTCAAGACAATATAATCGACAAGGAATTTGATCACACCATATGCTTGATAATTTCATTGTCTTTTCATTTTTAGAATTCATAATTTTGTTTTAATTTTGAATTGTTACATATGTTTCTATAAGAATCACATTAATAATCAATCAAAATGTGCCAAGAAATATGTTTCCTTCTGTTCAATAGCAAATATCACTTCGAAATATATATTGGGTCGAAATGTATACACTTTTTTCTTTTGTAATCGAAAATACTTGTTCATTATTATGTAGGGCTTTTTATTTAACTAATCTGTTTCTTTTGCAATTTAAATAATAATAATAATAACAATGCGTACATTTTCGAAGATGTTTAGACGATTT
>JAIPMN010006701.1:0-11047 GCA_020650975.1 Apostichopus californicus
ATATTCATGCAATTCAATTCAATTTATTCAATTTAGTTTGTTATTCATATACAACATTCATTATGATGTTTTGACAACGTAGGGTAGAGCTTAACTAACTTGTATATGAATAATGCAATGAGTTATAAACGCATTTAAGCAACCTGTAAAATCAAAATCAATATTCCGAATAGTATGTTTCAAGCTTGATTTTGATTAGTTATATTCATAAGTATTACCTAAAGTTTTGAATTTTCGATAATAAGAAAAAACATTTCACACCCTATAGGTAGAGACAATCGGTGATGCTTATATGGTGGTTTCTGGCCTTCCCGTGAGGAATGGAAACGTACATAGTAGAGAAATTGCTAGCATGGCCGTTGCACTTCTCCGTAAAGTTGAAAACTTCACCGTTCGACACATGCCAGAATATGAAATACAACTTCGGGCGGGGATACACTGTGGTAAGCAAACGTATATATGAATGTTAATGTTTGGCTAATTGTTAGGCTAAATGAATGTTAGGTTAATGTTAGGCTAAATTCAGAATGTTAGGCTAAATTCATAATGTTAGGCTAAATTCAGTTCAACTGCACAGCTCCGAAGTATCCAGACTCCTCTCCAACCCTCAGAGTATATATATATACCCTTAAATGAGGTATGCCATAGGCTATAAAGTGACTCAACCTCAGTTTAGGGAAATCCATTATGAGGAGTTTGATCCTCCAGGAAAGAGCTTTCAGGATGATAATAATATTAAAGGGGGAGGGAGGGGGGATATTGACTACCTTGAGGATAATACTGGGAGCTGGATTGTATAGAATCTAATACATTTTGCTCTGGTGACTTATTGATCAGCTTTTGGTTTAAATTATTAAAAATATGAAAGCACGGTAATGCTGATCTTTTTCAGGTTCCGTGGTTGCTGGTGTGGTTGGCTCCAAGATGCCTCGCTACTGTTTGTTTGGTGACACAGTGAACACCGCATCTAGTATGGAAGCGACAGCAGAAGGTAAATATCAGCATTATACCGATACTCCTGCTGGTATTCAAACATTTTGGGGGTCTTGGTGACCCCAAAGATTACTGTCATCATCTTGATAACCCTCCAGTGGGGTATGTTGGGGTATAGGAGAAGGGACCTATAGGGAGAAGGTATCCACCCCCCCCCCCTCTTTTTTATATGGTGAAGGTTGCTTAGCTGCGAAATGGTGTTATATTTTGCAAATTTATGTTCAAGAATTTTCTATTCCTTCAGGGTTTTCTTTTTTCTTTTTTTTTCTATTTTGCGACCCTCCAATGTTTTTTGGCGACCCTCCAATGCTTTTTGGCGACCCTGCAATGTTTTTTGGCGACACCCAAAAATAGTGGCGACGCCCACAATTGAAGACAAGGGATCTATACCCATCATCATTTACCATTCCTAAACCAAGAAACTATACACTCACTTTATTTCTTTCGTAAGTTTAAGAAGTTTGGGAAAACTTTTACTATTTCTTGACAGCGATGAAGATACAAGTGAGTTCCGAAGCCAAATTTATCCTGGACTCCTTTTTCATATTCAAATTCGAAGAGCGTGGAGAGATTGAACTTCGGGTAAGTTATATGACTAATTGTATGTAACTGTATGTTGTGTTGTATACATGTTATAGCGATAAAAAAAATTAAAATCACAATATATCTAGATTGAATTGTAAATAAGAAATAAATCAACCAACACATCTGGCGTCGTATAAGGAGAGAGGGTGAGAGTGAGTGGGCGGGGGGGGGGGGGGGTGCGGGTGCAACAATCCCTGTAGAAGTCCGTAATGCTGCCTAAAAGAGTCACAGCCAGTCATAGTCGAAAATGTAAAAAAAATATTTAAAAAAATTGGGATTAAATTTATCAAAGATTCGTGTAATCATTGTGTTAATTACATTGGATAAACAGTTTCACATGCACATCAGTTGATAAGATTTACTATTGATAACATTCGTTGTTATTGTTTGTGACGGTGGATGGAGGGGTGGAGGGAAGGGTTGGGGACTGGGCGCGTGGTAAGGAGAAAGTGAACAGATTTTTGTTGTTCAATGTATAGACCCATTGCTCTTATGAAGTGAAGCAGACATTAAGTTTAACAGAAAAGGGAGTTTATGTTACCCACGGAAACTTTCAATGGGACACTGAAAACCTTACCTTACTTTAACCTTAATTCTCTCTGCGCCAGTAGTCGCACATAAGGCCATATTGGATTGAATCAATGTCAGGGTTAATGGTTTCTGTAACGATAAGCTTTTTACGGGGTGGGGCTGTTAACCCCACGCCCAACCCCCAACCTGGAGGACCAGGGTCTCTAGTTAGTCGGGCTTCTCCCCTGTGACCAGTCCAGCATGGTTTAGACCTGCCGGGAATTTCACTCCCCGCCGGCATAGCTCCTTGAAATACATAAGCCTATCCACCACGACAAGGTAGCAGCCCAGGATAGGATAAGATACTGAAAAGGGTTGTATTTTTCCTTTAAACTTTTTAGAGCATCGAGCAAGGTTATTTTGTGTGTGTGTGTCATCATAACTATACCTTTTCAAAGAATGAAGTCACATTTCAGACAATGTGATTCACGTATACATAAACAAATATGAGCACTTATTTTCACCTCGTTAGCACAGTTTGGCGAACATTTTACATCATGATTTTCACATAAACGTATGTATTAATCTACCTTCGCAGGGTAAAGGCAAGCAGAAGACATTTTGGTTACTTGGTCTAATCGCAGAAAAGCAGGAAAAACAACAAAAGAAACATTTTGAAGAAGTTTATCTCCCACCGAACACTTACTTCTGAGGCCTGAGTCTGCACTGCATGGATATAGTTTACTCAAGTTGAACGATACATAATTTGTGGTAATATTTAACCAAACTGAGGGTTTTAATCAAAATAATTTGATGTTGTACAGAGGTATATGTTAAATGAGTCAACAAACGCAATGATTTGAAGTTAACTACACTTTTCAATTTCTTTCTTAATTATAATGCATACATTGAGTTATTACATGTTAAAACTAAATTTGACGCTGTACGTTTTGCTTATTATTTAAGTTAGTTAAAAAATAGAATTTTTGATTGTGTTTATTTATGCTATAGTGTTAAGCGTATATGGTGAGGACACTATACGGTTGTAAGGTTGTATAGTATGCATGATGGAGATGTTTACATGCATTGTAACAATGATAACTCACCGGTTGAAGTATAATTCGACGTTTTCTTTTACTTTGTTTTTCATAGCCTTAGATTGACAGGGTTCTGCACATTGTGATTGGTTTGCTGTTGTTTTGAACGCATAGCGTATATATATTTAGAATGCACTGAAAATATATATCAAAGTATCGGCACTCAATAATGAATTTGCTTTCTTTAATCTGTTGTGTTCATTGTTTTACCGCTATTATAAAGATTTGGAATCGAGAAGGAAAGGGATGTGGTGGGGGGGGGGGGGTTGGTACGAGACATAGATGCCTGTATCATGCGCTGCAGGGTAGTAATAATATAAATGTAAATATTGAGTGTACACAGGTTATTCTTTTTCTGGTGGCTATTGGTTAAGTCCATGATGATCACTATTAAGTCATTTGGGAATGAGACTTTAAAATGACCCATTGCCGTGTACAAGTTTCATTCAAGCTACCTGCCTCGGATTGTAACTTAACGTCTGCAGTCTGATTACCAATCTGCTATAAGCGGGAAATATAAAACAAAATTTGGTTGACCCTCAAAATTTAGCAACAGTCCCAAGTGACTGAGACCTCTTGAAAGGGCCGCCGGCACAGGAGGGGGGGGGGGCGGGAGGCAGGGAGTACTTACGTCCCATCCTCTTACTTAAACCTGGTTTGTAGGTTCTTCAGATTCGAGAATTAGTAATCGTTTCTGAATGCCGTGAAAGAATGTTTATAATGTAAATAATGGCTCATTGTTTTTCTTTGGCAAAACTTTCTTGTTTACGCCTTTTCTCAAATATCTTTCTTTTTGAATATTTCTTTTTTGACTTTCATTTTCGACTATAATTGGTCCTGCTAGACTGTGGAAATGTGTAAAAGATTTTTCTGTTTTTTGTTAACAAGAAAATGTTGGTCGAAAAAGTGATATGTTTTCATATTTCATTAGTCCATGCAGATGAAATTATAATATCTAATAACAGTATATCTCTAAATTCGGGTAAACTAAAAATTTTACACATACTTTTCTCTCTGGATAATAAATGATCTCAAACCAAGTTCTTCTTCAATATTCATATATGTTCATTGCACAGTATGTTTAGTATTTACTTAGTTTTAGATCAAAATATATATTAAAATTTGCGATCCTTTTTGTCCAGATATTATTAAACAGAAATAAAAATTTACAAACTACAGTAATAAAAACTTAAAATCCTAATACTTCATCTAAACTCATCTGCAGATGAATTGTCTCATACATTGGATACGTTTGATTTCAATCAAAATTCATATGGAATAATGATAAAATTTAAATTTCTTTAAGATAATCATTCTACGAAAGTAGCTTTCAGATAACGTGATATTTCTGCCGTGATTCATTGTTGTTCAAATAACAAAAATATCAGAATTTCACAACATGTATTCTCATTTACCTATTGACTGAAATTGTCCAAAGTAAAACCATCACTCTAGCTTCATTCTGAAAGAAAAAGTGAAACTTTACTCCTTGAGAATGTCCAGGATGATCACATTTTTGAATCGTGAATTTCACTCTTACCGAAGAGTGACTCACGCAATCGGAGCTCTCAATCAGAGGATATTTTCGCTCGCTCTATATGGAGTGGAATTCGTAGGATTATATACTATCTAGGGAATGGTATAGGTTGAACTATACTATCTAGGGAATGGTAGGTTGAACTATACTATCTAGGGAATGGTAGGTTGAAATATACTATCTAGGGAATGGAAGGTTGAACTATACTATCTAGGGAATGGTATAGGTTGAACTATACTATCTAGGGAATGGTATAGGTTGAACTATACTATCTAGGGAATGGTATAGGTTGAACTATATTATCTGGGGAATGGTTTAGGTTGAAGTATACTATTTAGGGAATAGTAGGTTAAACTATACTATCTAGGGAATGGTAGATTGAACTATACTATCTAGGGAATGGTAGGTTGAACTATACTATTTAGGGAATGGTATAGGTTGAACTATACTATCTAGGGAGAGGTAGGTTTAACTATACTATCTAGGGAATGGTAGGTTGAACTATACTATCTAGGGAATGGTAGGTTGGACTATACTATCTAGGGAATGGTAGGTTGAACTATATACTATCTAAGGAATGGAAGGTTGAACTATACTATCTAGGGAATGGTAGGTTGAACTATATTATCTAGGGAATGGTAGGTTGGACTAAACTGTCTAGGGAATGGTAGGTTAAACTATATCTAAGGAATGGTAGGTTGAACTATACTCCGAAGGGTGATAATCCTCGACACTCTCAACGTGTGAATTTTCACTAGTTAGGAATTTAGAGATAATTATGAACCTACGTAACAAATACTACTAATAAGGCTTTATCTTATATATAGGTTTATCTTTAACTGTAGATAAATACAAATGTAATTACTAAGAAGAGACGAAAGACACCAATCAGTGGGGGAAATGGTCTCCAGTGGATACCGTAAATTCTTTAACGTCGCTCTGCGCATATTTCGAATGGTTCAGGCTTCAACGATATTCCTTGCGTACCTCGAAGATCCGGCTCACTTGTACCTTCGGGGAACCGCAAATGGAACCTCTGGAAGATATTCGTGACAAAGAAAAATAGTTCCATCTTCGCAAGGTTCTCTCCTACGCATGCTCTGCGACCTTTGACCGAAGAGAATAACGAAGATTAAAAATAATTAATTTTTATATAACAGAGTACAAAATAACCCTTTAAACTTGGCTTATTCGTGAGTAAATCAAGATGGCTGGACTTTATTAATCTATGCACCTTAAACGCTTAACGGTTGTATGGTCTTTTTTTAACATGGTGGTGGTGGTGGGGTGATGGTGGGGGGGGGGGAGTCGGGAAAATAAGTCACAAAGTGAGCGTTTCGGAGTTCGGGCTCATTACAAGAACATTACACTGAATAGCCGCGTGATTCACACCAAAGACCTCATTATTGCTTTCATTAACATAAACGAGTATTTACGAACTCACCAGTTCCAAATGTCATCAAGGAGTCGTTTTTTATAAGTTTTGTACCATCAGGTGACAAAAACCTTGTAGGATCAAACTCGTATGCACGATCCCAAACTTGTGGGTCGTGATTTATGGCAAATGCATTCAAGAATACACCAGTACCCTGTAATCATGAACAATGATCAGAAGAAATGTTATAAATTTGAAACATATGAAGAAGACAAAAACAATAGAAATAAACAAACAAGTAAAACAATCATTTAAAAACACAAAATCATAATTTATCAATAAATTTAAAGAATTTAAAACATTTTAAATAATAATTCATCATTTAGAAATGAATTGATATAATTTAAAGGAGAAGAATATATCAAATTCGTATACCGTTATAGCGCTTACATATGGGAAACGTTTTACGTCCAAATACTCTGTGGATATAGTGTTCGTACACTAGTAACACGCTCTCGATTGACAATTCATGCAACACACAAACTGCCCATATGGTGGTGCACAATATACCTTTGGTATGAAATAACCTCCAACTTTCGTGTCAGCACTGACGCTCCTTGGCACGCCTAAAGGTGCTGCCGGGCGCATGCGTAAAACTTCCAAGATAGTTGCTTCGGTGTACGGCATGTTAGGACGATCTGACAGCTGGGGTCTTCTTGCTCCCCCAACCACTTCGTCGATTTCATCAGAAATCTATAAAAATGTAATCAATAATTAATAAAAATAAAACATAAACAAGAATAATGAAAATCGATAAAATAACGTTGTATTTGTTCATGAGAGACTCGTCCAGAAAAGCAGACATCTCTGACCTACCGGTCTGTCTGATAGACTAAGTTGTATAGCCGCTTAGATTGACGAGCCTCTGGTATTAACATGTTAAAAAGTTCTTAATAAAAGTGGTACAAAAACACTATCTGGACTGTTATAGCAGTGGTTTTTAGCGGTCTACGCCATATCAACTTGTATTTCCTTACAGGTGTCCTTTCGCAGTCAAGCTTGTCATTTCTTACTAAAGTTTGGTTCAGAAACAGAAGGTTGAATTGTATCAAATTTGCAAGAAGCCTATAGCAATTTTCATCATGGAAGTATATACTGTCAGTGTATGTAATACTGTCGATGATTTCACTTACCTTTTGCTGAATATCTGGGTAGTATGTCGCAAATAAAATGGTGAACAAGAGTGTGTTTGTTGTTGTGTCAGTTCCCGCCAAAAACAGTTCAAAAACCAATCTCCAATCGTCTGACCTTTTGAAGTGACTTTCTTCTCCGCTATCTTCCTGTTTCTGAATCTCGAGTAGATATTTATCTAAAATATCTCTGATATCATTGCCGTTAAACGTCTCGGAGTGTTCTTTGGACAAACGTCTGACAAAGTCGACGAGTGATTGGAAATTCTTCTTCAAATAGCCATAGATGGGAGTCTCCATTAAAAACGGGAAGACGTGTACAATCCCACCGAGAGATATCGAGGATACATTAACGTGAAGTTTCTTTAGAAGGTTCTGGAAATTTTCGTCATTATAATCAAATCTTTCTCCAAAAGAGAGACTACAAATGATGTTCGACACGGCATTGTTTATAACAAAATGTAAGTTGATTGGTTGTCCTTTTGCGCGTTCGATAACTTCAATGACGTAGCTGGCCTCTTCATTCACTCTCTCTTGCAAACTCTTCTTGCCAACACCAAATTCTCGGAAGGCGGAAAGGAGAAACTTCCGTTGCTCTTTCCATATTGGGCCATCACCAAATATGAGACTACCTGTTTTGGATAGGAAATTATTTGCTATTCAAGATAAAACTTTGCTTTTTTAGATAAACATCCAAAGAAGTGTTTCTTAACCTTCCCTGCTCATCGCACAATTGACAATACTTTTGCACATTTTTACCAGATGTGGATGAAATTACTCTTGCAGGAAATTAGTTCTTTATACCTATATCTTCGCCCCCCCCCCCGAGTACTTGTTTCTTAACCAGGAAAGGAAACGAGCTTACGACGAAATTGTGTAAACTCATATTGAACTTTTCACTGGACCTTTACAATGTATACAGTGAATGCACTGTCGAAACGTTGTCGAATAACATCAGTGAAACATGATAATGGCTATAACAAGAACTGTTTTACATCACTTATTACAACTTAATTAATCAAATGAAAACATCGTTAAAGCGTCACTGTGAAAACGTCCTAAACACATTGTTTTTTTATAGCTTGTCAGAGGTTAGTAAGTTATATTTCAAATATATAGAAATTGATAAAACAATAGCCTGCACTGTATAACCACATACTTTTCAAACTCTTAGGCGGTGAAGAAAAAAACATAGTCAAAGTTTGACAAATTATAAGGACTAAACTCAGCCAGCCGACAGTGCCTTTCAGGTATATGTTCTGTTAAGCTGATATGAGAGAAGAATATATAAATCCAAATGAATTTACGAATTTGTGAACAAGCCTCAATTTGGTATTAGAGCTCCGACAAAAACTATAAAATTGCTGAGTATAATGAATAACGGAAAATTGACCTGGCACGTTCTAGATAACGGTAAAGAGCAAAGCAATTTATGACTATAGAACCGGGATTTGAGTCAGTGACCTCTGACATTTCAATATGACGTAATTCACGATACACGACTTCAGCTAATCGAAAACTCACTGAATGTTTATATCCTAAGAGAACATGAACACATTTCAATTTTGTTGGCATATCAGAAAGGGAATTTGCTATCAAGTTAAACTTCTTCATCCCTTAACTACCTTTTGTTTTGCAAAGTGGAAGTAAACTAGGTAAACTTTCCTCCGAAAGGTTACTCAGAGTTACCCAGAGGGTATACTCAGAGGTACTCAGAGTTACCCAGAGGTATACTCAGAGGTCCAGTGATATAATGATTACCTTCCTGGCCAACGATGTATCGAATTGCTGGTGGCATAAATCGTTTTGAGAAGGCAGAGGCTTGGTCGCCGTAAGCTTCCTTGGCAACGTCTAGCGTGTTCAAGATGATTACTAGCTTTGGGCCCAGCTGAAGAGAAAAAATTCCTCCGTATGTTCGCGAGTACTCCGTTAAAGTCTATCGTAAAATGAAAAGTATGAACAAAAGGAAAAGAAATTAGCACGATTTATGTGTTAATGGAGAAAAATACGTCGAGCAAGATGTTTCACCATTATGTAGAAATTAATCAATGTTATTTAAAGTTGAAAAAAAGGGTGGGGCCATACGGAGGGGAAGGTGGGGGGGGGGCTAAACATGCATTTTGTAAGTTGACTGTCTTAATTGTTCGCATATAACACATCTTTGAAAGGTCTATGATCATAAATTGAGTTAAACGGTGTAAAAAGAGGAATAAGACTCAACCAGTCTATACGTTATAGGTGATCGTTATTGTCACTGAAATATCAGCGGGGTAACTATAGGCCGGTTCAGCTCGACGTGACCGCCGGGTGACGATTACGAAAAGATAACCACCCACCCCATCCCGTGTAGCCCACCGCCGGCGTAGTGACTGGTACTGATATTAAACGTTCAGTCAGTACACGAAGCAAGCCCATGTACTGTTTAAAACCCCTTTAAATCATGATATGGACCTTTCAATCGGAAATCGGGCCTACTAAAAAATAAATCGATTGTGTAATCTGTAAACTTTTCCTTTCTAAAATAATTATTATTGACCAATGATTTATTCTAATGATGCCTCACCCCCCCCCCCCCGCCAACGCTGTCAAAGCACTTTGTCATATCTTGTTTTAGTTTAATATAAATGAAATATAGATATAGAGGGAATTGTATTGGATTAAAAAAATGGCAATTTGTACTGGCATCCATTTCCAGCTATCTTCGACGCCTAGCAACTCAAAAATCCTCCCTAGCTAGGAAATATTATCGAATAAATAATGATGTTCTTAATGGTTCCCCATGAAAACCGTCACTGTAGGAACTAACCAGCATATTAGTCAAATAGCAGTATAACACGAAGATACAATTAAATAATTACAAGTTCTTTATTGTCATAGTAAAGGCATTGTCAATGATCGGCCAACCCTTAGGTCCAGGTGGCACATGATCGGATCTCCGAAAACGTCTCGCGACTAAAGCCAAAACAAGTATAGGCCTACTACCAGCAGTCAGGGTAGGATTGCTAACACATACACCGTGTTTTCCGACAATTCATGTACGATACATTGGTCTATCAAATAGCAGTATAACAAGACAACATTAAATAGTGATTACTTACAGCGTACAAGTTCTCTCCTGTCATAGTAAAGGCATTGCCAATGATTGGCCAACCCTTAGGTCCAGGTGGCACATGATCGGATCTCCGAAAATGTCTCGCGACTAAAGCCAAAATAAGTATCACCAGCAGTGAGAGTAGGATTGCTAACACAGACGCCATGTTTTCCGACAGTTCATGTATAAGACATCGGTCTATGCAGCAAAGTCATTGAAGTTTCAGTACAGGTGCCATTGCATATAGTGTCTGTTGTGCAAGAGCCCTGCGTCACGGATCAGTAGGCTTTACTAAAGAGTTGCGTAACTTGCCACCCTGGTGTATCAATATAAGACACCTTTATGCTATAAAGTGGACGTTATATATAGAATCATTGACCATATTTCTACCAGTTAATGAAGAAAAACCACAATTAAGTGACGTCTGTGTCAAGCTAATGGAAACTTTCGATCGGCACAGGGGCAAAAAACCCCAAATTCGTGAGATCCTTTCCTTGGTGTCATGAACGTCTAGAACAGCTTCAAACAGACTGTGAGGGGCGAATAGCTCTATGATCGCGAGGTTCAGTTATAATTGTAGTTCACAAAAGCATGACAGACTGACAATGATCAGAACAGGCGCGTAGCCAAGGGGGGGGGGCGAAGGGGGCAGCCGCCCCCCCCCCCCCC
>JAIPMN010006701.1:11078-36056 GCA_020650975.1 Apostichopus californicus
TCCAGCGATCTGGGAGGCATTTTCAGCCAAAATTTTCTTGTACGCTTCGCGCCAATCATGGTGGCGCTACGCTTAGATAGTTTGCAATGCCGAATCTACGGCTCTGATAGTTTGCCTACATTTTCGCCCCTCCCTTGGCAAATTCCTGGCTACGCGCCTGGATCAGAATTAAATTAAATGCTAATGCACGTAGCCTATAGTTATGACGATGACTGATATAGGCCTATAGACTGCTTCTTATTGTCTAGCCCAGACAGTGGTATTCTAATCTACCCATTGTCCCTTTTCAATTCCTACTCGATCATTTAAAGAATGGATACATTTATCATTGTGTCTGTATTGACAACGTTAGGAAAACGGAGTCATGGACTTCAACCCCGAACAGTAAAGCCTTCTACTTTTCACAATCATTGTTTGAAGTGAATGAAAACATTACGATAAACATGTTGCCTGCACATTATCAACGTCTACTAGACCAACTGTATTATATAACAGGAAGATATGAATATATCGCTTAAACTATATCATTACTTCACACACTTATCTTGATCGATCATTCCGCTGTTATCCTAACAGTGCCATAATAACAGTTAAGTGCCCCGGGGACAACATTACCCCCCCCCCCACCCCACCTTTTGTTCTCCCTTTCTTGAGGCTTCTACATTTCCTTAGGTAGGTCTATATTACCAAAGAGAGAGAGATAAGTAAAACTTACCCCATGTTCCAAGTGTTCCCTAGTTGAACCAGGACACCGAGCTGTATAATCCTCTCTATAGCCAGGGCGTGGTGTGAGTATGTTAGGTTACATGGATGGAGAGAGGGTTTGTAGGAGGGGTAAGGGGTTGAAAAAAATCGTGGTTATGGTCTCGATGGCTAACTTACATCCGAGGGGAGGGGCGTCCGATTTTTATAGGGCCCGATATACATTACGTCTCCAGCTTGTAAATGCAGGAACGATATAAAAACTACATTGTTTTCTTCTACAAACTTCGCTTTTCCCACGACCCCCCCCCCACCCTCCCCCTCTCTCACATGTGGTCAGATAGTAGGTTTATGATATGGTATAGCATGTGTATAGCATGTTTCAAGCTTGCATGAAATTTACAGGAAGGACGACTATTATGCTATTTCTATTTTTTGTTAGTATAGTATACTACCGGTATATTTATGTAATTCATTCGCTCAGCACCTCGCGGCCACCAATTCACAGCCACTGCTGTTAAAGTATCAATGAAACAGGTGCAAGAATCAGAGCGCAACATCACTAGACCACAATTTTCTGTCTTTAGAGGCATTGAAGACTCGCCCCAAACCGCGTGCCGCCCTCTGAAAAAAAGTTAACTTTCCGTTGTTTGCAAGTGAAGTTTTTTCTCCTTGTCGCTACAAGATGCAGACAGTAATGACACGTGATACCTTGTTATCTTTTATCTGGACCTGAGATGTCCTTCGCTGCTATGTAAACTGTGTTGTGGGTATTGGCCGTAGCTGCATGTATTGACTGTACACTAGTGTCTAATTACCGACGGTAGCAAGCTGCGTGTGTATTTTCTGGGATCGATGGTGGTGGTGGTGTTACACTTCATTCGAAACTAGGTCAGATAACCGGCATCAGACGTTTCTTTGTGCGCAAGTCTTCACTCCCTTTAAGGATGAACGTTTTATCTCTGTCAACGGAATATCCCTTTAAGAAGGCAGTACAAATCAGTATTTAAAAGCTTTTTGAAGGCCGAATTAGTTAGTTCAATGTGCTGGAATATAACGTGTAGCATCCGCTGCCATATTATAAATAAAAAAAGTCGTAAGGTGATGAGCATAAGTTATTAATCGCTCATAAAAAAAATCGTCGTAAAATGTATGAGGATAAAGTATACAGAAGGCAGTGTTTCGCTTCCGATGAATTGGTTACTGACGCATCAAATAATAGAGGGCGACAATGATTTATTATTAATAACAAGACACATCGTTGAACTAATCTTAATATTAATATATCTTCAAACGCTAATATCGCAACTGATCAACCATCATTGTTAGTGTATGTGATAGAGATAACTGTCATGAACAACTTCCCCTAACAACAACGGAAAATGTTGTTGGATTTGCGAGACTTCACATTATCATCATAATCTGACCAGAATTAAGAAAAAAGATTGAATTTAAGTTAAATTAAATGAACAGACTTAATTGTATTTTGAAATGTGACATATTTACGCCTATTAATGAGCGCATATTAGCTAGCGCATATTAATGAGCATAAAACACGTATTGATTGTTACATTACTGCAAATGATGGCTAAATAGTAATTACGTAAAATATGTTACATTTGAAAACAACCATCATCACTTAACTTACCGTTCAGACCGATCAGTGGAATGCGCAAAGGCCAGTCGTTGCATGGACGGGGAGTGTCGTTTGCAATGTGCGTGTGTGTGGGGGTGGGGGGAGGGACGTCCCACACCTCCACATAACGGTAGCCGTACTCTCGGACTAATCCCCCATAATCACCATCATGTGTTCAAACACTTCTCCAGTTACAGTACACGAGTATTGTGCACCTTCCTATATTACTAGTGCCCCTTCAAGTCAGGCTATGACCTGGTAGTGTTTCTTTTGTGTACACTCTAGCTATCTCAAGAGTATGCTACCCTGTACCTTTGTATTGTCATCTTGTATCTTGGCCATCTTTACTATGCTCTGACCTGGTGGTGTTTCTTTTGTGTACACTCTAACTATATCAAGAGTATGCTACCCTGTACCTTTGTATAGTGAATAGAGGGATTAGGGTTAATCTAAATCGTCCTACATCCCTGGACATTAATCTCCATCATTAACAACCAGGGTTGACTAAAAGTAAAAGTTACTAGTCAAACTTTTTAAAATAAACAGTTGACCGATGGACTTATTCTGTCATAATTTCAAATTAATTAAATTCTACCATTCTAATGTGACAGCCTGCATCTTCATCATCAATACACACACTCCTTTTGAAATCCTGCAGTGATTCTTTAACTATGGCAGTGTATGCATGACATGGAAAGGTTAAGTATGATTTTATATTATTAGCAAACACCCCCCCCCCCCCAAAAAAAAAAATCGTGTTACTATAACGGAACACTTATCATAAATCAAGATGCCGCAATTAAACATTTATTTACAACAAGTTTGCTTAAATTATAGTAATTAAAAAATCCCATAATTTTCAGCAAACAATGACTTACATATGTTTCTTATTGCTAGCATTTTCAGTGATAACGATGAGTGTCTAAACGGTAAACAGCCTTATTTCGAAAAATCTAGCTTAGTATAATTTTATTACCAATTTGATGTGATACACGTCTTGTGACGTATTCACCACCCACCTACGTGCAGATCTGCAAAAGATCTTAAGACACTAAATAATGATTAATGAATACATGTACGTCATATTAATTGGTTCTTCGGTTATATAAGTTAAGTTTTTAAAAATTTCCAGGACTTTGATCACTATCTTGGTTCAATGCAAAACTACAGTGAAGTGATCGTAAAATAAAGAAGATAAATATGGCGGGTATGATGAGATATTGCCTCAGTTTATTTTTGTTCAAAGCTAAATGTATAGCACAAATTGCGTTTTGGAAGTATATTTCCTATTTTTTTTGGGGGGGGGATTTTTTTCCTCTTAGAAGTAATGAAAATATCCGAAAGTGGAATTAAATATTTCATAAACCGTTTAAGTATAGTTTCCAAGCAACGCAAGCAATGCAACTATCGTTTACGAATTCTTTAAATATCAACAGCGTCCTCGATACGGTAGATCAGCTATTCCCAGAGTTATGGTATAATAGCCTAATGTAAGTATTCCAAAACGGTCAACAAGCCGCTTCAAAGCTCATTGAGAAAGTTTTCTACAAGTGCACCAAATCTATACTATTGTGCGAAGTTCTACGGAGTAAGATCGGGACTGTAGAATGATTGCGATCGTTGTCATTTTGGATATCAATATTATTATGATATAGCTCATGGACTTTCCCATTCGTCTTACTCTCTTACGATCTGTGGTACTAATTTAGGAAGTTTTGTCTTTCAACAGTAGTCTATATGGAGGGTGCACCCGGGGATCGTGCGGTTCCTCGCAACCGTGAAGATGGCCGAACTGCACAGGCCAAAGTCGCTAGGGACTCTAATACAACTCAAGCACCGACTGCCCTTGGTCTCGATGTTGAAAAACCACCTTCTCTGACAGCATCGCAACTTTTATCGAAAAATTTACAAGCAACGGTAACTTATTGCAGTGTGTTTTGGAGTTTTGGAATGTGTGTGGCTCTTTTAGGACCAACAATTGAAGATCTTGGCTGCCAAACTGAGAGCACTTTGGCGGATATGAGCTGGGCTTTCCTGTCCCAGTCTATGTGCACATTGATTGGGTCAATGATTGGAGGGATACTTGTGGACAGGTGAGAAATAAGTTGCAAAAAGAAACATCGGTTTACACAATAGCTAGTTATTACAGGCTTAGTAACAACTACCATCGATGTGACCGGTTTAAGATCATCGTAAGGCCTAATTGTCGAATATTTTACATAGAAACAGTGGGTAAAGGAGAAGTTGTTGCAGCATATTGTCATTCAGTTAATGTTAGCTTTTTACTACTTTTATTAATACTATTACAAGGAGTATTTCCTATGACCTAAGCCTTGAAAAATTGGACATTACAAACGATAGTAATAATACAAAGTCAACCCTCTTGGGCCTAGTCCAGGCCATGCTAATTTAGCTCTTAATTTTGGCCTTGAGCTGATTCTCAAAAAACAGTGGACCCAGCTTGAAGTACTGTACTATTATAGGCCATCTGTCAGGTTTTTTTCAGCTCAAGTCTAGAATATATTGATTTTATGGCCCTTAGCCTGTGGGCAGCTATTTGCTGCATTATAAGGGTTGTGTAGCCTGGGAACCAGCTAACATGGTATGTTGTACACTTATCAAGGCACAGTTTTGGAAATTTCATGATCTTTCAAAGGCAACACAAAGTAAGCATTGTTTGAACTGTGCAATAGTAGGATGTCTCTCAATGTATTATCACATTTAAAGTGAAGTCAAGAGGTACTGTAATTTTTTAAAACCAGGCCTAGGTACAAATCATCATCATGCAGGAACTGTTTTGTGTTGCGTAACCACAGCTTAACTGATTTTCTGGTGTACACAATGAAGAAAAACAAAATATTTCCTACTAAATTGTTTCTGAACATTTCATTTGCAACTATTTTCATAAATATAACATATGGCAAATATATATGTAATATATATAATGTAAGCCAACCATATAAATCTCAGATACAGTTCACTCACTGAGTCATAATAATACAATGTGGCAGAAACAGAAACTATTTTATGTATGGAAATCGACCAGAGTTTCATCACTTTTTTATTCAAACATGTAATATGCAGGGTCATTTAAATTGCAAACCACATTGAAAAGTTAAAAATATTGATAAAATTCAACTAATTAGCTGACAATGAGTAAAATTTTATTGGTTCAAAGTCCCAAGTGTGCCATAATTAACCTCACCTTGCTAAGTGCATATAATTCAACCAGACTAACTAATTATTGCATGATGGTATTCACAGAAAATGAAAAGCACACAAAGTGTTTAGTGTCAAACATTTATAGTTAAAGGGAGTATGTAAGTTCTTGACACCCTATGGCATTTTGGAGCATATCTAACAAATCGACCGTCTGAATCTATAGTTCCTTTAATGTTTAAATTACAATAGGTCTACAGTATGATCTATAGTCAGTGGAGACTTTGAAGTAGCTCATTCCCAGTATCATTGCCATATGAACACCATTTAAGATTGCTTGGTTTGCAGGGGCATAGCCAGTATGTAGCACTGTAGGCCCGAGCCTACACTGTTTTTGGCCAAGTTATCTTTTGTTTTAAAACACCCATAATTCAAATCCATAAGCTTGCTAGACGAGTTAAAGAGTCTTTTTTGGGTTTAAAAGTGATATTGAATGAGGTGTCTCAAGTTAGCAAGAGGCCAGGGACACAGAATGAACACTCGGGAAGGGCCGTTTCCGGCCATCTGGGGGGTCATGTAAAACCAAAAATTTTCTTGTACGCTCCGCGCCAACTGATGGTGGCGCTGCACTCAGATAGTCGTGCCTACAACTTTGAAAAACCTGGCTATGCCCCTGGTTTGTACTTTATTACACTTGTCACTGTGTCCCCTCCTCCCCCCCTAGCTCCCCTTCCCCACAGCTTATAAGGTTCAACCGTATGAGAAGCTGTCTGACATTAAACAGAAATCATGATACAACTTATCAATTATTCATTCCTCATGATCAATAACCTACTTTAGATACAGCTGTACATGTGTCTAGGGCATACAATCCTGTTCTTGCTGCGCCAATTACAGCCCCTTCAGGTATATAACGGAAGAAACCGATAATAGTACATAAAAAAAACACCTTTAATAGGGTATAGGCAAAGAATAAACAGACAGCAACTTTCAACAGATGGAAGCAGAATTTAAGAAGTTCTAACAAAACAAGGGAATAGGAAGGGAAAGTGGGGAGAGCTTGACCTCAGCTGGGGGGGAGGGTGGGGGATGTCCCAGACCTAGTACTACCCTCCCCCGGTAGAAGCCACCTAAAATAGAGTTCCATTAAAGTGACTATGCTGTCCCCTGTGGATATATACTGTTGTACATTGTGGTTAACTTGTCTTTATAATTCTGTACAGCACAGCTACATTGTGTCATATGTCTGGTTAGTGGTTAACTGTGAGTATAAAGCACCTAGGAATAATCAATAGATTTACACTCCTTTCAATGAAAGATTGGTACATCATTGTTGAGAGAGCAATATATCTTATTTTGTGTAATACTCTGATATACTGTTCATGGACGAGTGGTAAAGGTGCAATATGACTGGATGGCACTCTTTTGGATTGATAAAGGTCTGTTAAAGTCCATATGCTGTGATTTTGAAAGTACCATTTGACAGAAATTTATAGTGCAAAGTGTGATTGCTACATGTATTGTAGGCAGCTATAGAGCCGAGGTATATACAGAAGGCCTTTGCTGTACAGATTCAGTGTAAATGGTCGAGTGTTTAGTGTTTGTTTAGGACCTTATGTATGGAAGGGTTGCACTAAGCCCATGAGGACATATGGATGGCAACATTTAATACATTAAAGTAACTTGTGACTCATAAATTTACACTACTCTAAGATATATACAGCATTATGTGTGTATGGCAACTAAGCTGTTATTTTGCAAACTGTGCAGGCCTAATTCTTTTAATTAGCCAATGAATCCAGATCTTTCTTACATCTTTAAACCATTTTTAAAATGATCTCACATGTACAGCAGTGCAGTTAATAGCATTCCATTCCTTTATTGTAATTATACAGAATGATTTATTACACAGACCAGTCTCCTGAAGGAAAATGGGTTAGTGGTATTTTAAATTAAAAAAAAAAAAATCAGATTTGTTTGAATAAAATCAGATTTAAATTTTTTTTTTTAAAGGGATTCTTTTTTAAATCTCATGTTCTGTTTGTCATGTTTTTTAAGTTAACATTTAATGTTCTTCTTTTAGAAAGGACCTGTAGTTAGTCATTTAATGAACAGAAGCACCTTTTCACTATCAAGAATAGTGAGTTTTGAATTGTAATTGTCAACACAGTGAACATAATAATAATATCATAATACTGAGGATTTATAAAGCGCAGACATATCCACCGATAAAGGTGCTCATAACAATATTACCCCAGTTAACGATAACCTGTCAAATATAGAGACAATCCCTCCACATGGCAGCAGCTAAACAGCGCCAAACTGACAGTTTATCTCTCAGGTCCCCATTGAGAGGCAATGGAGATAAATTGCCTTGCCCAAGGACACAACATATTGATCTAGCCAGGACTCCAACCTGCAATCCTAAGATCACAAGTCCACAGCCTCAACCACCTTATTATTTCAAAATTTCACATTATCTACTGATGTATACAGTGTACTGACTTACTTCAAGACCCTTCCTTCCAGTTCAAGATTACAGGCCGCATTGGACATTCAAAGGCTTGTCAACTTTGGCAATAATCAATATTTAAATTGCCCAATCCTACTGCCAGTATTTTGTTCATCTCTGCTCTTGTTAATATTTGTTCAGTTATGGTTGGTTCATTTTACTTAGACTTTGACTTTTGCAGGACTTTGCAATAATTTTGTCTTTATGTTTCTTGCATGTTCAGGATATGTGTACATGTGCATTAAGAAGAGGGTCTGTATTACAATGTGTGTAACATGACAGGGATGTACAGTACCACATCATCTGTAATTGCCGGAAAAAGAACATGGAATGATAATCTGTACCCATCTCCGTTCCACTATTGTTTAGTAGCTGTGGTAGAAGGGGTACTATAGACCCAAAGGAAGTCATTACATTACATGTAATCATGGAATTTTGAGTCAGAAAGTGTCTCGTAAATGTGTTCATTATTTTGATTGCTTGGGAATAAAAAAGTGTGGAAATAGTGTGGAAATATTATACAGTAAATTATATTCAATGATGTGATCCCCCTAAGGTCTACATGAATTTGTACTGTATAGGCTCAGGCTGGAAACTGCCTGTTGTTATTGACGGTACGGTATTGCTCACTAACATTGTACACCTGTTCATATCATATGTCAATACCATCTAAAAAGATTTCCTTCGTTAGAATTAGCAGCTTAGATGATTTGGAACACATTCACCGAGACAGATTTTGATATCTGTTTTTAAGGTGCGGACATACAGTGCAAATACTGTCTCTCATAAATTTCACTCAAATGGTGGATTAGCATAGTACTATGAGATGTCCATGGAGCTATATATACCTACAGTACTGCAGTAATTAGATGTTCACTTTGTGTAATGATCTTTTCTAGTTTCTGATCCATGTTGAACCCATTTATTTTAGTCCCCTTGGTTTTAATAACAATACTAAATTCTTTTGGTTAAATTCTTTGCCTTTATACTCTTCATAGGGACTAAACAATGGAGAAAAGTGAGCACTAATTCATTAGTTTATATAGCAAGTTTACTTGTGTGTTTCGTTGTCTCTTTTATCAAATTTAGTCAAAATTATAGTCAAAAATCAAAACTTGTCTATAACTTTGCACCTGCACATTCATGAAAACAAGTGATAAAAAGATGCCAAGAAACCATTTGGTAGCAATAACTAATCAAATGGGAACAAAACTTTTTTTATCAGAAATTTGTGAAACATTTTGTACCATCTCTTTCTTGAAGTGAAACTCAGACGATCGAGTTAATTGAGATGTCATTATAAGTCACTGAAATTTGATGTTTATAGTTCAATAAAGTATGTAGAAAAGGAGATCAAAGCCACGGCCCATTACAATAGAAAAGCTAGGGAGGCAACCATCATTTTTGAGTGAGGGGGAAATTAAGACATGTTGCATCGTACTTCTGCCACCCACTTTATCTTTTGTACCTGTCTTAGAATGGACAATTAATTAACACAGACTTCCATTCTCAAAACAGAATATTGCGATCAGATGATAATTAAGCTAGGTGGTTGGGCTGTTCTCATTGCTTGTAATTAGCTTTTTAATTAACTACTGTACTTAATTTCTCATGTAGTTTATATGTTAATCACATTCTCTCTCTTTTTATTTTGATGAGGTAAGGAGGGGAAGGGGGGGGGGGGATTGATGAAGAGGGTTAGGAAAAGTCTGGGAGAATGGGATAGTGCCACTCTCTCCCACTTCTGGCTCTGTTAGTTTCTGTAGCCAAATCAGATTACAAAGAAGAGAAAAGTCTTGTTGAAAAATTGTCCAATTGTTGTTTTGAAAAATGTTTGGTCAAGTGCTGTTTTACTCTCAAGTAGAGTGAAAATCTGCACCAAATTTTGAAAGGCAAATTATAGTTGATCTCTTAAAAATCGATATTACAAACCAGGCTGTCTATTCCACATGTGAGCTGACAAAATAATTAAGGTTGTGACTTCTGCATTACTTCAGACAATTATAGACAGACTTAGTAAAAATGTAAAAACTTTGTCTCCGAATCTTTCAAATATTCTAACATTTGTAGTTCAGTCGATAATATTGTGTCAGATGACCAGTGTATGTCCAGTCATTTCAATCCTTTATGTATGTATCTGTGTATGTATATATGCATACATGTGACTTCTTGATTGCTTTGACCAATCGACTGTCTGACATTTTGTTTTTATTTACAGTCTGTTTGTGACTGCTTGTTAAATTTATAAGTACTTTACCCAGGCTGCAACCACGATGTTTGACTTACGGCTCTGTCCCAGTTGTTCATTCATGAACCTATATAGTATTAGTATAACAAACTGTACTGTTCCACATGGGCATTAACTTATTGACAGACCTGTACTATACAGCTGTATAGGACAGTTATGTCTATCAAATAACATAGTTTGTAGTTTTGTCATGCAGGAATCCTGAGTTTCAACAGCTCGTCTATATAGTTTGTTAAATGGGTAAATTAAATGTCCTAGTATCCCTTATAGACGAGTGGGTGGGTGGGTGGGTGTATGGTGTGTACAATAGTACTGTGGAAATATTTGTTTAGATATATGACATTAAGATAAAAGATTTTGAATTTTTACTACATGTACAGTATGCCAAGGAGTAAAGGTTAAATAAAAGTATATTCTGAATTATAGATACTATAGTATGATAAGGATTGTGTGGAAGCTTGAAAAACAGTTCTGAATGCAAAAAAATGTGATTTAGGGACAAATGAGTTATTAAGAGAACAAATAAAAAAATCAACAAAAGACCTTTGTTGCCTTTGTATTTCCTTGACTCCTCGCTTACGTATTTTGCTGTTTCCTTTCTACATATGCACTCAAATCTACCAAACCTTCCAAATATTGCATTCCTCGTTTTGAAATTACGAAGATTTTCTTGTGTAGAATGTAATTAAAGTTCCATGCCTAAGGCTTGGCCAAAACGTGTACAATCATATACTAATTTTCATATCTGTGTCATGTTGCACCCAAGAGGCCATGAACCTTAAAAAACAGAATTTTACCTTCTTGGTCCCGAAATGCAATGAATTTTTGATGTTTTGACATTTTCACTGAAGTCATACAAATATGCTTACAAAAAGAGATTCGAACAGCTGTGGTTAAGCTGGTTAACCGCCTGAGGGCTCTTTATATATTGAATATTCAGTTGCATGGATTCACTTATATTTTAACCTTTTACTAAATCGCCCTGTATCAAATCTGAGCAGAAATAATATGAATTCATATCTTAAATTGAATGAACAAATTTTTTTTTTTACTTTATTAGTTAGAAATAGAATTTTGTTTTACATATATTTCAACAGAGATTAAACTATTTCATAATTGTAAGGGATGTGCTCTCAGAATTCAATTCAGATTGACTTCTGATAAAATAATATATCATTAACACACAGAAAAATAGCATTATGTGAAGGACACTAAATACAGTTAACAAGGCTAGTGTACCATAAAGGAAAAAACAAAACAAAGATGTCTCAATTCAACAAAAATAGAGAAAAAATAGATTATAGACAAGAAAGAGACAGGATCAGAAAACTGGAAAAGGAAATAAAAAGAGAAATAATAAGAAAGGAATAGATAGAAACGAGCGAAGAACGCTTTTATACTGAAAAAAATGAACAAATAGATTAACACGAGGATAGGAATTACCTGTGTTAGTAGCTTACAAGTTCTGCCTTTATGCAGTTTTCTTTTAACACAATTAAATGCCTTAGCAGAGAAAGGATTTGTAAAGTAGTAAAGTACCATATCTTATGCATTATTATTATGACATTGTTGGTTTTACTATAGTAAAGTATGGTGGAAGCTTCATTGACATCAGTCAGTGCCAAATGAAACCATCCCATGATATATTTTATCTTTGAGCAAATCACAAACAAATAATAGTCCCTGATGTCATTGGCACACAATAAATCTAGTTCACTGACATAGGTAGGCGGCCAGGCTATCACTTACTGTTCCGGTCTTCAATTACTAGAGCATGGATGAATTATATAGGCCTGTCTTGTCAGGTCACATGCATCTCTGCAGATGCATCAATTTGTGCACAGATCAAAGGCTTGTATGGAATATGAACAACTTTTGCAAAGTTCCAGAGCTTATAATGTTTGAATAAAAAATGGGGGGAGGGGGGGAGGGGATATTATTACTACTATTCTGTATAACCATGCTATGCATATGGTCATGCATATATGCATATGGATACTATGCTACACACACGTTTTAATCATCATCTGAACTGAAGCTTAAGTAAAATATCTGAAAAGCTGGTCACCTAGATTTGCTCAACCTTGGGCAGCCGTGGACGTATACCTGTAGGAAAACCTGCCTCAGAGCAGTAGAGTCGGTTATCTCACAGGATTTAATACTATTCCATGGTTTAAATACTTTAACAGGAAATTTGGTTTTCCCTCAAGACAACTTGGAGGATTCTTTAGATAGATCAACAAGGAATTCGCAATAAGTTATATTTCACAATAATCTATCCTTTAGCATACTTCTGCTTCTGCTTATTACGTATATGATGGGCTCAAGTCAGTACATTTAAAAAGAAACGAAAATGGAAAACAGGGAAAAAAATGGAAAACAAGGGAATTTCCTATATTGGATCAAAATGGTACAAACAGTCAAAAAGAGAAAATAAGGCTTAGAAATTATAGGCAAATCAATTAAATTTGAGCAACACATTCATATCACATTTTCAGGCAATGTTATTCAATCGTTCTCCAAGATACCATCTTAAAGAAAAAAATAAAAATAAAAATATTACTCTAGAATTAACATTGGCATGTTTTCTCAATGGAAAAACTGAAAGTCATTGACCGCTTGTGCACTTGAATTCAAGGAAAACAAATTAGCTAGTAATTCTATTCATTGCAAATCAATTAATGACCTGGTTTGCCTAAACATACAATTCCCTGGTGGCCTTTCGATTGTAAACAGTACCACATTTCAGCTTTTGCTGTGCAAACAACGATTATGGAACGTATCGCCCTATAAATTTCACGAAAGACTTATTCCATTTGTTGTTTAATAGCACAGATCGTCAATTTGCTATGCTGATGTACCTTGCGCTTCCCCCCTGAGGATTGAGGCAAAGATCGACGGCTGTAATCGTAGCTCTCCTAAAAGCATCGTTGAGAAAACCTAACAAATCAAACACAGGCTCTTTTGTGTATATACAATACATAAAAATAAAGAAAAGAGAAATAAATATTAAAAAAAAACAGATTTGGTTGAGAAGTATTCAAGCCTGATCAATGGTGTTAATATTAAACAAGACAATGCATAGCGAGAGAAGTATACTAGAAGGAGATAGCTGATGAGAGAAAGGCTTTAAGAAAAAGATAAAAAACTGATAAAACGTCATCAAAAATCAATATAAGATGCAGTGCTTTCCTTACATATACAGCAGCCATCTATACTATTCTATATTGTATAAAGATAATGCTCAAGACAAACATCACAGGCATTCTCTGTAGCTGCGCATTTGTATAAACTCAGTAGACATTGAATATTATCTCAAGAAATATAATGTACTGTAATTATCTGACTTGTGTGAGATGTACTTTTGAAGTTCATGTATTGCCTTCCTTCTAAATTAATGATCTGCTGGTACTTAAATATGCAACGGGTAAAATCTGTGATATATCGATACGTATATCGTCTGTTTTGTTGAGCAGATTTGATCGTCTGCCTTTAGGTTAATATTTCCCATAGTTACTGTATGCGTTTTATGCATGTCCACGATATGTACAGTAGATCATACTGTATGTATGTTTGAGATATGCAGACTGGCAGATTTGTGGTTAATACTATATAGAAGATAGAACTGAAAGTTTCAGTTTAATAGGTTGTTTGAGTTATTATAATAATCATCCATAATTTCTACAATTTTCTGAATGAACTAATTTATTTATTGGACAATTGCATCGATCATTTTGAAAGGAGGCAGAATTATTACTAGCATTGTGAATGATCACAATATTTGAATAACATCGCATGCAAACTGCACCTTCGAACCTTACAATGTCATCACGCATGTTTCCTGTTAGCAAATACTTGTTGCCAGTCTGCAGTTTTTGCAGTAAATCAGACAATTGGCATTTTTTCTGTGACTTCATTCACTCACTGATATCTTCTTTATCCATCAGCGAATATAGTCTCATTAAATTATTTTAGTAAATAAATGTAATAAAGAACTTAGTTTATGGCCATAAATTACAAAACAGGGCAATTGTGATCTAATCCATTTACTTATATCTGGCCAAATATATATTGAAAAAGCTTTCCTGGGTCAGCTGTAAGTCTGAGCAAAATATGCAGTAGAATATAATCAGCATAGTACGTGTTACATATAGGTATAGGCTGAGTGTGGAATATGTTACAGTCTGAAAGATCATCGTGGCTGCATGTCGACTGGTTTTTTTCTTCTGCTTTCATACATTTTGCAATCAGGATATACAACATCATATATTTTTCCAGTAGTTTGACACCCGGCGTACTCCATTAGTGATGAAAGGTGTTTCGTGTGACTGTGAAACCTTTATATCATGATCGAACCAGAGTAGACTATGAGAAGAGCGATGTATAGTACTGCATGAGGAAGTATATAGGGAATGCAAATGTGTGAGTGTGTGACTTGATTAAAGCATTAATTAACATTAATTAGTCCCAACGTTATTGAAGCTGGTCATTAATAGTAAAAGTGACCAGTATTAGTTGGTATATATACTATCAAATTTTCATTATTTGCTCTCTCATCACTTACCTGTCTCCTCAAAACTGAATTGCATCATTCTCTACCTCGTCTAAAGAACTGATTCATGTCACAAGTGATGATGAACCGGTTCAAATGACGTTATGCCTGTGTCGTCTAGATTACAAGATTGCATCGGAGTAATTTGCATATTATGTTGTAATTGTAATTGTAAAAGTAATTGCAAATTATGTTGTGCAATTACATTCTCAGAAATATTAATGTACTGTAGGTCCTATACTTCTTTGTGTGTTAAGTTAGATTGAAGTTAGCAATATAGCATACGTAGCTACAGAAGAAATGACTTTGATGGGTTGAAATTATATCAGATTGAATTGGGTTATGATATTACATCTTAAGAGCAATAACCCAATATGTTTGAAATTAACACTGTACTGCATATAAACTGTACATTATTATGATCTTTTTCACTTTTCCTGTAAATCTGCAAAGTTTCTATTCATAGGGCAGGTTGCAAAATTTAACACCCAGTTCCATATATCCCTTTCTGCGTGACGTCGAGTAAAGCACCAGGTGGAATTTGCAAATTAATGTTCCCCAATTAAGTCATACTGTACACATAAATAAATCTGCACAGTTCTGCTATATGAACAGTTCATTGTTACAGTACAGTAGGTTGTCAGGTGTAATAGTGTTGATGTGTACGACAGGTGTATATCACACATTTAATGATTCCCTGGATTTCTAAACCTGTTCTGTTTCAAACTCTGCTGTTTCCAAAATATCAACCAAAAGTGATTGAATTGGGTTAATGCGAAGAACGATTTGGTGATAAGCTGGTGACAATTTCAATTTGACCTGCACACAAGTCACATGTGGCAATTAATGTGCATTTCCATGACAACCCCCCCCNGTGCATTTCCATAACAACCCCCCCCCCCCCCATGTTGGAATGGTACATTCAGATTATAAGCCATTTGAAAGGATATTCCAGCTGTGGCGGACCATGTGAAAATGAAAGACGGATTTGACAATTTGATTGATGAAGTATATAATTTATTGCTATATTTGGGTCTTAATATGCATATTAATTTGTTTGGAGGTGATGATCTTTCTTCTCAGATTTAAACCTTTCATGCAGGCCATTATTACTCTCTAGGAAATGGATCACCACAAGGGTTGGACAACTGAAGAAATGAAAACGTCAATGTGTGATAAAGTTTGGAAGTTCAAGTTTATCAATTCATATGAATAAATGTTGAGCTTCTTACACTTGCCACAAATAATCTTTCAAAATTAACCAAACAAACCAATAATACATCAGTATCTGTTATTACTATAGTACTACAATGTATTACTGTGACTACACACTCTCAGACTAACAATGCAGAAGACCCTACAGTATAAAGTTCATTAATTGGCTCAGGCTGCACGCTAGTTAGGTTATTATTCTCTTCAGTCGGTTGAACTTTCCTAAATTTAATCAAACTAATAACAGCACTGAATGCATGGATGCAGTGTAGTACTGCTGCAGCTAGTAAGTTGATCCATCTCTCCTTTTACTAAGCCAAAGATCTGCATCTCAGATATCCGCTTCCTTCTCAGTCACTCACTCAGTTAGATTTGAAGTGGTTTAAAAGCGTGCTTGACCAAACTTTTTGTGCATTAATTGCATTGCTGACATGCATGGGCATTAGCCTACCCACGTACAGTGCAGTGACATTCACCAGTTTTATTTGCAACCTTTTATTCTATCCTATCAACAGTAATATGTAATGGCATGACTCCAAGCACACAACCTCTAGATCTCTTAATTCTCCAGCCAATTTCTATCCCAGATTTTCTCTCTGATATTCTGTAAGAGCTGCTGAAGTATTATGGTTTAAAAGCTTGCTTGACCAAACTTTCTTTGCATAATTAACAAAGCTCTCTCTTTAAATTTAAAAAGTACATTGACATTACCAGTTTGGTGAAATCTTGCGCTCTATCGGACAGAAGTATATATTAGCTGTTGCACCTTTTTAGATATGTATTTATACATTGGTTCCTAGCTTACCTGTCTCCTCAAAACCTCAGCACAAACATGACTGACCAGTTTAAGAATGAATGAATGAATGAAGATGTACACAAAATAAATCTAGAGAGGTAATGGTATTTTTAACAGCGATTTATTGAAAAGAAAACTTCTTACAGTAAGGTTAAGTGTACTGGATGTGTTGTACAAACTTGAGGCTACGTGGCCCTGAAGCCTACCATCAAGAATGTTTCGTCCAACAACAACCAGAGTAGACTATTCTGTCCCTCCCAGGTAATGCTTTTTATATAAATCCCAGAGCTGGAAAACCTTGCGAACCTTCCGAACCAGGTTTGCGGGAAATCTGCGATGCTCGGGGGAAATCCAGCATGGCTGGAGAAAAAAAATAGAAAAAAAAAATGGGACGAAATTTTTTTTAAAAACATGAAGGAAAACAAAAGTACATCTGTAAAAACAAAAAGTAAACTTTCACAAGAAAAGTTTCAGAATCAAAAGGAAAATGTTCAGAGAGCGTGCTCGCAATTTAAGTCACAATACCAACGAGTAATGATGTGTCCCCATGCAACCCACATACAAGGGCAATGTCAATGGCTATTTTGCACACGGCGTGAAATCGGCAGTTGTTTTTAGTGTGTTCGCGGGAAATTGAACAAGGTTTTCCAACACTTTAAATCCCTTAACAATACGTGGAAACACCACATGTATACAAATGATGAACTTTACCCGACAACTTAGCTTAAGACATAATACACAAATACTACAGTGCATTCCTACCATCCCTAAACAATTGTACTCCTTTACAGAGATGAATGTGATCACATGAGTATCCCTAGAAAATATCACATGTGTTACATCACAATCCCAGGATAAGCCTGCTACCACAATGGCGATCCATAGGAGCAGCCCCAAAAGCCATAATCTGCCAACAATTACAACTGGTTTACTTAATGCCAGGAGAGATAACCCCTATATAATTCCAAGGGGATTTAAACTACCACAATGGTTCCACACCGTCCACACAGAACTCCCATTGCTCCACAACTTTACAGTAACAGCGTTACAATATATACATATATATATATATATATATATATATACATACATACAATCTGGATATACAATCAGCGTCCATAGCCAGTTGGTTTTCACTGTTCTGGATTTTCCTTCTCATTACGTTTTCAATTATATATATATTCATTTGCCTTTGTCGTTTACCTCCATTTCATTAACATAAAGTCTGTTCAAAGTATCTCTTTCGAGATCCGGCTTTAGGAATCACAAATGATTTTCAAGTTGGTTAGCATCATGTTTGATCTCTAGAGTAAGGCAAATATGTCACCAAACAGAACTAGTATTGTTCGATACAGGTGACAAAAGCTTACAGTGGAATTACAATCTTCCTTACCTGTTTCGAACGTCTGGACATACAATCAGTGTCCATAGCCTAGTGGTTAGGGTGTCCGCATATAAAGCAGGAGGCCCAGGTTCGAATCCCAGTGGAAGCTGGAAGTTTTTCCACTGTTCTGGATTTTCCAACTCACTACAATTTCAATTATAGATATATATATATATATATTTATACCCTGAGGTATTTGATGTACAGAATTTATTATGTCAATAAATTACGATTTCAGTGATATATGCAGCTACACACAATGCAGGATATAACACTTTTTCGTCGATCTCGTAAAATAAAACATTAAGTTCGCTTCTTTGATAGAAGAGAGGGTTACATATATTACTGTAGTTAAATTTGGACTCCAGTTGCTCTAAAATTATGACACCTTGGGTAATATCTATCAAACACGTACATGCATGGTGCAGGTACCACCTTATCAGCATAACTTTGGATTGATTTATGATTATGGTCTTCCGGCACCTGCAGGGAGCTGCCAGGTCCAACAAAGTAGAACAGTTTGGAATAGATAGAGCTCTGATTAATGCTATCAAAGTCAGTGGGTATCTATGTCATAAATTTTCCTGGGAGATGTAAGCTTTTAAAGCTAGCAGTTAATATAAAGTATGTTTGGAATGTTTCTTAATTAGCTGCACAAGTGCAAGAGGTGAGGACTTTATCACTTTCTCTCAGTTTCATTCCACCAAGATGATCTTATATAATTTTTTTGCTTCTCTCGAGCTCTGTTACATGTTTCCACTCAATCCATTCACTGTCACATATGTAGCCTACCATGGAAACTTTAAATGTTAGGGTATAAACATGTTACATTGCTTCGCCCTCTCTCCTGCACAGATTTCCAAGGGGTACACCCTTGCACCCCTTTTTTCCCTTTTTCATAGTTTTGTTTGAAAGAGAAAATGTAAAATCCACTGAAACCACAGTATTTGACTTTTAATTAAGCTAAATTAAGAAAGGATTTGATAAGAATTGTTGCAAAGAATATTTATTATTGCCAAAGCCTATCCTCTTCATTCTAAACTATTGAACCACTCATTGTGCAATCATAAAACGTACAATATAACATATCCTGCAATAAAGCCTTAGTTTTAGAATACTCCTTTTGAAAAAACTTACTTTATATACCAAGCTGCTTATTTGATCCAATTCGGCGAATTACAGCTCTGTTAATTGTTATTTATAATACTTTTCTTCTCCTTTCAACCTTTGTTTATTCGACATTTTCTTGCAAAGAATTATTATTGTTTGAATTGTTATAAATTGTTACAAAAGAATGATAATTCTTGCAAAGAATTATAATCTTATAATTGTTTTGTTGTTACTATCCAGTATAGGACCTCACTGTCTTCTATAAGTCCAGTTAGAGATGATGTAGTTGTAAGGATCCTCTAGAGGATTTCACAGACAATATTTTACTTTACTTAATTATACCAAAGAAGTACGGTTGCTAGATGGAAGGAAAGGAAAGGTCAGCTATAAAACCTTAAAAAAAGATGGAAATAAGCGCCATGTACTCACAATTAGTAACACCTATACCTAGAAAAGTCTTTACTTTAAATAATCATGCGCTGTACAATGATGTTAGACGCCTAGGGGCCCCTTATTAGTAATCGGAAATGCCCTATTGCCTCTCTGTGGTATGCCTAATATCACATTCACACAACTTGCTCATAAACCCATCTCGATCCGATGAAGTTGTAACATAGAATACCAGCTTAATATTAGAAGTGATATGGATCCGAGGGGGGATATTTTTGACTGGTAGATTTTGAAAGAACTTACAGATAAATTTGTGCATTATTTTGACACAAAATTGAGTCAGTCAACGAGGGGTCAGCGTACTAAAAATTTTACCATTTGGGGTACGTTTATACATGTTGTCAGAGACAGGTAAGTTATCACTCATAATCATTCATAAATACCCAGAGAAGACAAGTTTGGAGTCGAACATGTCAAACAGCTGTAGATATACTCGTCGGCCATCACTTACATGTCTCCACATAAGTATCGCACTATTGCTCTCCTCTTTCTATGGAGTCTGCTTGTAATCTTTCCATTCTGACCTCTCAAAGTTACCATGGATATATCCGGTCTACTGCCTTCCAAATGCCTCTCCATTCTCACATCTAAAGTATCTTGTTGAGTGTATCAATTAAGAAGCAATTTGAACAAATATGTGTTTTTGGTTCCTAAAGATCCAAACCCTGGAATTGTTTGTATTTGTGGCATCTCAGTCTTCATGTGGTTTCCCGATTTCTCTTTTATTTTTTTATATTATCTATATCACATTTTCGTATTAATTTTTTTTAATTAATTGTTGCATATTTGTGACTAGAACAGGAGTGCACTATCACCATAAAATTATCAAAATTATCAAAATCTTTACCACAGAAAAACCTTTATAAAGGAGTGCCTGTTGAGATGAGGAAACATTATATCACAATGGAACTCAGCTTACAGTAGAAGTTAAAGAAAAAAAAATTTGAAATTCCACTTCTCTAAATTTCTCTAAATTTTTCTTTTTTTTTTGTATACCATATGATTCATGAAGATTGCAAATTCCCCAAACTAATTAAAATGTGCTAAATTTTGCCGACCATGGGTCGTGGATTTTTTTAATTATTATTTCTGTAAACCAAGACTGCAGCCTAGGGTTCATTCATTCATTCATGAAATGATGTTCAACTTGTAGAGAAATGTAACAGAAAAACATTTAATTAGAAGATCCCCCAGAAAGAAAAAAGAAGAAATACAATATAGACCCAGAACATGACCATCAGTAGCAGGTATACTGATATTGTTGGATCAGGCAAAGATCAACACTATATTATATATATATTATATATACTTTATACGGTATTACTGTATCCTTACGTAGATCTATACGTACCTCCATATTTTCTGTTACATATCACACACTTCCTCACAAGTACGATATACTTGCAATGTATATAATTATATATATGCTGCCCTAATTTATACTCGTTTGCATATAATGTACGGTTTGTTGTCACAAAAGCTCAGGAAAGCAATCATGCATGATTACCGGGGACTCTTAGTCATTCATCATAAAGTGCAAATCGGTCACGGCTTAATCCCAGAAATGAAAGCTGTGCATGATTAGATTGCCATAATATCGCGGTATACCATCAGAACTTTTGGGGGTGAATTATTGCTGTGCGTGATATAATGATAAGTTTCTTGCTCGTTCTATACAAACGTTTATAGATCATTGAACAGATGAACAGAATTTTAAACAAGACCTGTGTTTCATGATAATCAATGTTAATTGGATGTGATAATATTTTACATCACTTCAATTAAGGGTGTTATAAAGAGGGTGGGATAGAAGATGCATATTAATTAAAGCCACATAAATATTTATCACTTATGGATCTCTTACGGTACACCTTCACCTCTTAACTATGGTATAAATATGGTATGTTCCCCTCTTACCATAGCGATGTCTTTTTTTCAAGAAAAAAAGTAACTTAAGAAACCTTGAAAACTGCTTGTAATTAAGTTATATCCTTTGTTCTCATTTGTGTTAACATTAGCACAAATCGAAGTTTTTACTAGCAACATCCAGCAGGTATAGAAATGTATATTTATGGTAATTGCTGTAACATTAATTGGTTGGTTGTCTATGATTCAACTTTGGTTGCAGCTTGCCATGAGCTAGTGTGTTATAAAAGACCAGTACGATGGTTTACGACTTGAATCTCTTTGGCCCTTTTCACATGCTGCAGTTGAACGTTCAAGGGGTACTGTAGGGGTACTGTAGGGGTACTGCAGGAGCTTAGCTTCCCTGTAGAGGTAAAGTGCAAAGATGACCCCGGACAGGTTCACATTTGATAAAGAACCGTGGATGGACGACCGTGGTACTACAGAGCATTATGCAAACACAAAAGGTCGCGACTATTGTTTAAGATTAATAAAAACAGCCATATAGTAATAGTACTACAGTCTCACTACCTTTAGACTCACCATGGTGTGTTTTTCATGCAAGGGTAACAATTACGTGCAAGTAACAGAAGATCTTTGTTTGATGTGTGATCCCATGTGCATGCACACTTCAAACTTGATCACCCTGGTGGGGTGACAGGAGCCTCCCAGGGAAGGGAGATCATGATCCCGGGGTCTGATCCCTGAGTTTGCGAGAGTTTACATTCTCACAAGAAATTTGATTGCCCTTGTGGTATCAGATTCCCCTTGTGTTTCAAAATAATGAACGGGACTTTTGAAGGGCTAGCTGTGTAAGATGTAAAATGAAACCAGTGATTAGTTTTCATAATCTGCTTTTGTCTGCATCATTGCCTTCAAGTCTTGTAGTTCATATCCTTAAAGTATATAGTTTTGTAAAGAACATGTCCAGCAACATGTGCTATAAGATCAAACTAATTAAGCCGCATAATAACAATTGAACATAAAAACAAACTTTTACATGACAATCAATTGAACTGTTTTTAGCAAACTAGATCACAGCCAAATTAAAAGTTTTTATTTTTTTTATTTTTTTTATTTTACTATTTACAATATCACTCAGCTTAACATCTGTGAGTACATAAAGCAGTTCCGTAAAATTGACGTTCCATATGTTTTTAGTCCAATTCTGGCAACAAAATGTGCAGAAAATTCATAATTTCTCATCACAATGAAGCATCGTGTGAACACTGTGCAATATCCTGTTAAAATGATTGATTTGTTTTGGAGCTCTGTATTATAAGTGTGAGGAAAATTCACACAAGTTCGGAGGTCACATTTGAAAAAGAAAAGGAATAATAAAAAAAAGTGAGCAATTCTGTAAACTAATGGAATCCAAAAAGTTCTGCATGTCTACAACATCAATTGTAAGTTTTGTCATTTGAGAACACTGTATCATATATTACGAAAACCAATAACATTCAATTAAAGCCATAGTTGAAGAAGCGGTATTGGTTTTAAATTTCTAATTATATATTCGAAGCAATTTATTCCTGAATATCATTATTATTTTAATAGGTCTATACAAGCAATTATGTTATCGCAGCCCATACAAGTTTTACACTTTGATGGATTTATTGACATCTTTAGTTTTTAGGCAATTAGCAAATCATTGTTAACTAGTTACCATTTGTGACTGAATTGCCATTAACTTCAAAGCGACAGATTTAAAGTGTTCCGACATCAGCAGGAAAAGCAAAGCTCAATTTATCAAACTGTGAACATCTCACCACGATTGCTTGCACAACAGCAAAAGTGGTTTTGAAATGAGGATGCTGCTGTTTATTTTGAACTTCACAGTGTTGTTTGCATTAATTTCTGATACAGAGTTGAAATGGATTCGTTACTTATATCCCATAACGACATAAGTCATTTTCTTGACTATATATATAGTTGATGCTATAGTTATATGCTTGTTTTAAATAAATAGTAAAAATTGGCTTTTTACAAATGTTAATTTGATTTGATGAAATGATAAGAAAAACATACAAAATGGATAGAAATAAATATTAAGTCATTAAAAGTTTACTACAATAAATTTACATCGCTTACTTGTTTAATGACCTAACAATTAACCTCAGCACTTAATGGAGATCTCACTCTGTACTGTGCCTATATACAGTGGACTGGTCAATAGACTGTACCTATTGAACACTGTATGGCATATATGCCCTCAGTGACCGGTCACTTCTACAGCCAATGACCCTACTCCTCATCTATCGTCCAAAGTACAAGATCACAAAAATTTTCAATTTTTTGTACGCCTTCATGTTTTTTTTTTTATTTTTTATAAATTGTTCAAAGTTGAATAGTCCAGCTAAATGAGCAAGTCTGTACATTGCTGTGGGATTTTAGAAAATTTTGTAATCTTGTAATCTTCTATACCGTAGTATCACAACTTTGGCAAAATTTATCCAAAAATTGCTGCTTGCTTCTTCCATAGCTTGTGAAAGGAAAGAAATTGATCAATCTATTTATTAAGGGAACATAAATCAGAACTTATATAGTGTATTGGTTTGGTTGTTTTGTTGCATGCAGTGGGCATTATAAGTTTGACATTGGTCACACGGCTTACGTATCCGAAACGACAAGATATCGTGTTCACGTTATAATTAAACTATGCGTACATGTAAAAGAAAGAAAGTTAGGATTATTAGCAATTAAAATGTACACATATATACATGTTTTACAGATCATACGCTCGTTTTTTCCGGCATCAATAAATGTTGAATGTGACAGAAATGTGACTGGGAAGGCGAGAAAGCTCACATATTTAGGAAATGCACATATAGATAGGGTTGTTATATATTTGAAAGCTAACCGTCAGCAGTTGCCTCAGGTACGACAACTAAGTGTTACAGTTATTGATTGCCTGCCAGCCGAGGTGGAACGTCTTCAGAAACTCGAATCTTAAAAGTCATTACCAGCAGGGTAGCCTTGAGAATATACATGCGGAGGAAACTTAAAATTGGCTTTTGAATAGATGTAAAATGTCGAAAAAGAGAGAGAAAGATAACTCCTGGAGGAAGACAACTTTTTCAACGTATTTATCCTTTTAAATTGTTTAAAGTCCTTAGAAGTCATAGCGGGAACAGATAGATTTATACGAATTATCAGTCTGCAGGATGCTGAAGTCGAAATGTTTTTGAATTTAAGTCATTGAAGCTGGAAGCAGAGCTTTTTAACTTCTTGCGGCTTTTAAATGCATTTTATGCATGATCAGTCTTCAGATCAATTTCTCTAGAGACGAGCTATAGTAGCTGCAGCTAATAT